>PVIU01021670.1:0-31070 GCA_004026605.1 Ondatra zibethicus
TCCTACTGAATGGGAGAAGATCTTCACTAACCCCACATCGGACAAAGGTCTGATCTCCAAAATATACAAAGAACTGAAGAAACTAGACATTAAAATTCTAAATTACCCAATTAAAAAATGGGGTAAGGATCTGAACCGAGAATTCTCAACAGAAGAAATTCGAATGGCCAAAAGATACCTAAGGTCATGCTCAACTTCCAAAACTGATTAAGGATTCTTAATTATGTTTTGTGCCCATTTCATTAAAGCCTTTTCTTTGTATCCTATTAGGGTCTGCTCTAGTTTCATTGTTCTCTTCCAGGGCTTCCGGGATATAGTGCTGTATGTAAACAGGACATTTCATTAGATTCTCCCGTGTCAGTTTCTCTGATTTTTCTTGCTCTTAATAACCCTATTAGTTCTTGTGACGACCTTGAGGCATATTTTCTGGAAAGACTTAGTTTGAGCTATCTGGTGTTTATCTCCTTAAAAGACTGGAGTTAAAGGGTTTGAAAGAAGGTTACATAGGTGAAGATATGGTGTTTTCCATATTTCATATCAGGACCCATATGATCAATACGACTTCTCTCCAATGTGCTGAGTCGAGTCCCTGCAATACAACAGTGTGGGATCCCTCCAGTACAATGAGGGGGTCCCTCCAGTACAATGTTGCTTCTTTCTTTCCCATTGCACTCCTTGAAAAGAAATCTATACACTAGAGGCAGAAATTCTTCTCCCTCTTTGAGGGAGGAGTTTTTGTACATTGTTTGGAATTCTTCATGAGAAATTTACTTTTCTTCTCATTTAATTGAGTGTTTATTTTTGTGTGAATATAAGAGGATCTGGTTATTTACTTTGTACTTGAGTTATATGCAAGTGCTTCTTTTTTACTTGGATTATCTAGCACTGAGTTGTCGGGGGGGGGGTCTTTCACTTGGTTTCTGCGTGTGTGTGTGTGTGTGTGTGTGTGTGTGTGTGTGTGTGTGTGTGTCTGCATGTCTCTGTGTGTGTTTCTATGTATACATGGTTTTGTGTTTGGCCTTATGTGTTATTTCATTATCTCACCATTCCCACACTTTCTAATAACATGTTTAGAGTTCATCTTTTATGTGCATTGTTTTCCTTGCTCAAGAGTCTTCCTGTTCTCCAAGGAGTCACCTGTTCCTTCACTGAAGAACAACATTGCATGACTGTGTTTATTGCTATGGGAGCATCATTGTTCTATGTCCTCCCCTAGGGACTATACACATTTATAAAGATATTTACATCGGTATATTTCTATCTTAAGTTATAAATTAATTCATTTGATGTATCTGGCTCTACCATGGTATCTCATGTTGATCCCAGTTTTTCCCTCCCTCTGCTCATCTGTAAATGGTTTACCCCAAACACCATCTCTCACCTTCTGCTTACTCATTTGTCCATACATAATGTGTTGCAATTTAAGAATTGTGAAGCCACATTCTTGTAAGAAACAAGCATGGTGTGCAGTTCTACTTATTACAAGAATAAGAATGCTTACTCACAATTGTTGCCTTTTGTTTTAAAGTTTGCAGTTATTAACAAGGTTACTCAGTTCTGTAGCTCCTCCCTTCTAACCTTTCTTTAAAGGTGCATCACATATTTGTAACATATTTGAATTCCTTTTGTCGTGGTGTCTACTGTATCCAGGATCTCCTCCCTCATTACTGAATTCTTTCCTAATTTGCATACATTAGGCTTACTTTTTCAGCTGTAAAATTAGGTGAGATTTTACATGGAAAGATATAAATTGTTTCTTAGCTAACTCATCTGATTATGTGATGGGGTGTGTGACAACCACTATTGTAGAACACACAGAATGGTTTCATATTCACAATGTGTTCTTCTTCATACTTAACCCTCTTCTGACCCCCAAACTCTTTGCTTTCTACTTCAGCTTTAAACACGCTGTCTTTTCCAAGTTGTCATACAAGTGGAATCACAAGGTGAAATTCCATCCTCCCTTAGAAATTTATACAAATTCCCTGTGTTGATGGCTCATTTGCCTTGACATCTGAATAAATATTTCATAGTCTATCTATCCATATTGAGTGATATAATTTCTTTCAATGTAAGAAGATTATGAAGACAGCTGCCATGATCACAGGTGTTCAGGTTTTTATATGGTTATAACTTTCAGAATTATGTGGATAAATGCCTAATGGATGATTGTTGGAGCACAATGTCCAATTAAGTTTAATTTTGTGTATGCTGTCAGCCTGTATTCTACAGACAATGTCAATTTGCATTGTCACCTGCAATATATGGAAGGCCTTGCTGTGCATACTTACTTGACAGTGATGTCTCTTAGCATTTTTAAAAAAATTGAAATAGTAAACATTGTTTTAAAAAGCATGTTATTATATCTTAGGGTTGTATTTCCTTGTTTTTGATCTTTTAAAAATTAGCTAACCATTTTTTAAGACTTGATCAATGTATATAAATAAAGTCACATAAGATTGAGTAGAAGATTATTTCTATAGAGTAGCAAACATTTTCTAAATATCTGGTATGAAGACATTATGTGGATCAAGGAAAAAAATTGCTCCAGATACTCAAATCTTCATGGAAAGTCCATTCAGACTGAGCATGGCAGTGTATTCAGTGGCTAGAAATTTCAGCCTTCTGGAGGCTGAGGCAGGAGGATAAGGTATTCAAGGAAAGCCTGGCCTACACAGAAATATTTGTCTTTAAAAAACAAATAAACAGGGCTGGAGAGATGGTTCAGTAATAAAGAACACCTGCTGTTCTTGCAGAGGATCCAAGTTCAGTTACCAGCACTCATATCAGTAGATTGAAAACCACCTGCAACTCTGCCTCCCTGGAATTGGAAGCTGTCTTCTGGCTTTGTGGGCACCTGCACTCATATGTGAACATAGTCACACACAGATGCAAACATACATGTGATTAAAAATATATATATATTTTAAAAGAAGCAAACCAATAAACAAAAACACTAAATTCATCCTGTCATGAGAAGTTAATAATTGGTCTAATTAATGTCACCATAGATTATTTTGCTTACTCTTTAGTTTATGGAAATATAATCATGCTGTTTGTACTCCTTAGAATTTGGAGTCTTTCTCTGACCCCACAGATGTTTATGAGGCTCATCTGTATGTTTCTTCCTGTAATAGTCTAGTTTCTGTATTTTATATAGTAACCCACATTATACAAATATTACAAATCCATGTTTTCTATACTTCAGAGACATGCAAAGCTTCAGTTAGCATGGCCATGCGGAATGCTATTACGCATATTACTGTACTTCCTTTTGGTCAACGTACTTATGCATTCCTGTTTGGAATAAACTTAAAAGTGGAGCTTCGGCATACTAGGATAAGTTCATGCTCAGATTTGGTAAAAAAACGCAAAATGGTTTCAGTATGATTAAAGCAATTTATGCTTCCAGGATTACTCAGAATAAGGGCCGATTCATATTGTTTTCCAACATGACGTTGTCAGCGTGTTTTGTTAATATTAGTCATTATTGTGTGGGCATGTGTGTGTACACGTGCCTGTGAGTGACTAATCGCTGTTTTGTCAGTTTGGTAAGTAATGAGGCTGCACACTTTCTCTGCTCCTCCTGGTCATCTGCTTACCGACCTTTGCAAAATGATTCACGTAAGTTTTACCCAATTTTTATTGCATTTTATGTAATATTTTACTGGCTTTTAAGAGTTATGGCAGATCCTCTGTACTTAATCTCAAATCAGTGTATGTATTGCAAAACTCTCCCATTTTGCCTTAGTTTAGGACTCATTTTTCCTTAATTTGGAAAGCAAAGGACAGACTCAATGGGATCTATTTTATTGATGTTTCACATAGTGGTTATTTTAGGAACCCTGCTTAAGCAGTTTTTGCTCACAATTATGAAGATAAACTTTGTAGTCTATAAACCTCGCACTATTAACTTCCCTATTTATCTGAGTTACTTTTCTATTGCTGGAGTAAAACACCATTACTAGAGCAACTTGGGATTGCTCTAGTCCATTGCTGTATTTCTCAATTGAGAGGCCTTCTTCCCAAATGACTCAAAATGTGTCAAATTGATGAACAAATGACCAGCACACAAAGTCCTGTTTAGTTTTATATGATGAGAGATGAACAAGTTTTGATTTCTTTTAATTGAAAATCTGATTTATCCATTTTTGATTACCGCTATAGCAGTTTTGACAATACTGATGCGTGGGTCAGGATGCATTCCCAATCTTCTGTTCTCATCTATTGAAACACTTGCTGAAGCATATGCCAATATTACTACATTATTACTTATTATTTTCTTATTCTTAGAACAGGCTCACTCAAGTGAGTCTTGAACTCTCAGTTCTCCCGCATCACCCTGTCAAAGGGTGAAACTGAAGATGCACTACCATGCACAGTTCAACACTGCAGGTTGATTTGGGAGGAAAATAAAAAAAAATGTTTGTTAGTGTATTTCAATTTTATTCTTTTTCTACAGAGTATATGCAGACACCCATGTCCACACACATACTCTCCCTCTTTCTCTCCATGTACAGCATAAAAATTTTAGAAATAACATTCCAATTTCCCTAAAGAAAGAACCTAAAATGTGCTGAAATTTTTAATTGTTGATAGTTAGACTGCCTTTGAATAAAAGGATAACTTTAAGGAGAATGATATATTTATGTCATCTCTTGAAATTTATAAGCCTTGTGTTCCCACGTTCCTTAAGATCTTTCATTTCTCTGCAACATTTTCAGTTTTATGTGTAGCTTCAATACCTTTTGAAACATCCTTTATTAAGTATTTGATGTTTCATGTTCTTATAAATAGCATGGCTTCTATTTTGTGTTCTAATTGAACTGTATGTGATATGACAAAAAGATGCAATTCAAATTTTGTATTTTGACCTTGAGTTATGCTACATCTTGGAATTCATATTTCAATTCCAAAGCTATCTGCAGGCTATTTTTGAATGTCTAGAGCGTAGTAATATTATCTGCAAATAGTGATAATTTTGTTTTGCTTTTTAATACTTAACTTTTTTACTTTGTCATATTTTATTAACTAAAACCACCATGATAATGTGAAAAAGAACCAAGGATAGCAAAAATCCGTTTATCCTTCCAATCCCAACTGGAAGTAATTTTTTTTTTATTAAAAATAGATTTCTTTTTCACACAATATATCTTGATATAGTTTCCTCTCCTTCCTTTCCTCCAAGTTCCTCCTCACTTCCTATGCCACCCAGAGCCACTCCCTTCCTGCTTCTCATTAGAAAGCTCACTAAAACAGCTAAGGGATAATAACAAAATGAAACATAGTATGATAAAAATGGGTGATGTGGGATTTCCCTCTGTATGCTCTGATTACCGTACATGAATAAAGAACTGCTTTGAGTGTATAGCAGAGCAAGGCGGGGTGGAGTAGAGCTAGGTGGGGAGAACTGGACTGAATGCTGGGAGAAAGAAGGGCAGAATTGGAGAGAAGCCATGGAGCTGCTGGAGACAGATGCTGAGACTTTGCCAGTAAGCCACTGCCACGTGGCAATATACAGATTAATAGAAATGGGCTAAATATAAGAATTAGCCAATAAGAAGCTACAGCTAATGAGCCAAGCAGTGATTTAATTAATATGCTTTCTGTGTGATTATTTCGGGTCTGCGGTAACCAACTGGCTGGGAACCAAAAAGCAGATCTTTCCTCCAACAATAAAACAAAAACAAAATATCAGAATAGGGGAAAACAGACAAGTATGAAGAAAAGAGCCCAAGAAAAGGCACAGGAAGCAGATATAGATGCAGAGACCCACTAGTTTGCATGTCAGTAATCTCATAAAAACACAAAACTGGAAAGCAAATATATACACCAAGAACCTGTAGGGTAAAATAAATGAAAAATAAGAAAGGTAAAATCAGAAAGAAAGGAAGTGCCCTGACATGACATTATGAAACACAGAAGCTGCAAAGATGCTGTTGAGTTTGTTTTCTGTTGGCATCTACTGCTGGGCATGCAGCCTACTCTTGTTTTCCCAGTGAGACTTCCTTGGAGAAAAGTAATTTTTTTTTATTTGCAAATAGTCATCAGTGCCTTGCTTAGCTATCATCAGAAAATCTTCCTTCTGCAATAGATGGGAACAAATGAAGAGATCCACAACTAGACAAGAGGCAGGGTAAGAATCCTGGGCACACTCAATCCTAAAAGAGAGGTCTCTATCAAAACCCTCCCTCAGAGCTCAAGGACCCTCATGGAAGAGGAGGCAGAAAGAATGTAAAAGCCAGAGGGTATGGAGCATGCCAAGGAACCAAGACGTTCTAGACAACAGGGCTGGCGCACATAAGAAATTGCAGAGAGTGTGGCAGTGTGCACAGGGCCAGCACAGGTTTGCTCTGGATGGGGTGACACACACCCATCCCTACCCCAAAAGCTATCTCCAATTGATAACCTCTTGCAAGAAGAAGTTTTATAAATCAATCCATGTATTTGTTGTAGCTTGTTTCGTTTTTTAATGTTAAGAGTAAAATATAGAGCTCAATAAAAAGAAAAAGAAAAAAAAAGAGTGTACTCTTTAATTTTTTTGTCTCTGGAATTAATATCTGGATGAAATGCTTTATTACCTGGAATTAATACTCTGGAATTTAATACCTAAAATTTAATACTCTGGAATTAATACTTGGATGATTGCCATGTGAGTACTATCATTCCTTCTTGGGTAGTATCACTAAGAGTTTTATTATTTTATTAATCTCTTTAAAGTATTAACTTACACATTTCATGACATTTTTGCTCAAGTTTTGTCTCTTTGTTACTTCTTTTCTGATGCTTGTGTGTTCATTTTATACTTTACTCACATGTTATGTGATGTTTCTGTTTCTGATTTTGGTTTCTTGTGTTTTCTAATATATACACATATATGCCTATTTATATTTGGTTGCAAACTTCCTTGTGAGTACACATTTACTGAATTCCAAGAGCTTTACTATAATTTACTTTTTATCTTCGTTTACTTTAAACATATTGTCACTAGCATTATAGTTTTAAATATATTCATTTTTAAATATTTGAAGCTTGTTTTGAGCTAAGTTATCCCTTGGTCTCAAACTTGTGATGGTCTCCTTTAGCGTCCTGAGTGGTGACATAACAGTGTGGACTCCCACATCCAGCCCTTTGGGGATTTCCTAATTAATATTTGGTAGTGACTCCTAACCTGACTATGGTAAGACAATATATTCTATATGAAAACAATTCTTCCAAAGGTTTTCAGACTTGCTTTATAACTTCAAATATGGTTTGTTTTAGAAACATATTTTGCTTTCATTTGAAATGTAAATAACAAAGTCAGTCACCTGCAGGGTTCAATGAATGCAAATCTGGGTAGTTTGGTTAATCTTCTACTGGTCTTCCTTATGCTTCCTGAATTCATCTGCTGTTCATAAGGTGGTGAGGTAAATTTACAGCTTTGTTATTGTTTTATTTTTCCTTGTCTTTGTTGGGTTGACTTATGTTAGATATGCTAAGCTACAGTCTCAAGTACTCACAATCAGCAATGTTCATAATTTATATGGAATGGACCTTTAACATTACCATACATCTCTATACTTAGACTACTTTAAGTCTAAATGGATGTTTTACATTCATCTTTTTGTTCAATTATTGTCTACATGAAACATATTTCAAGCATTTTACTTCTGATCTTCTTGTGTTCTTTTCTTTAATTTGTGTGTCATTATAAAATGAGGATTTAGTTATGTTATTCAGAATGATAATCCTTGTAGATCAATACACTTGTTACTCCGTAGCAATAGTGCCATTCCTGACATGTTTGGTTTTATATCTGAAAAACATTACCCACTGCATGTTTATGAAAACATTACCCACTGCATGTTTATGAAAAACATTACCCACTGCATGTTTATGAAAAACATTACCCACTGCATGTTTATGAAAAACATACCCACTGCATGTTTATGAAAAACATTACCCACTGCATGTTTATGAAAAACATTACCCACTGCATGTTTATGAAGTTTTCAGCCCTTTTATCCCTGTTATTGTCTTCTTTTGGAATTATCAACTAATTTAGTTGGTCACATTTAGTTTCCTGTCATTTTCCCATATGTTATTATTCCAAAGGCTCACCCATTAAATGCCATGCTTTAACTAATCTTATTGTTTTCTTATTCATGATGCCAACACTGCTTCCTGATCAACTTGGATGCTGTGGACCTATGTTATAATTTATATTTATCCTAAATGTTACAAATGTTTTTTATTATGGCTTGAAAGTTAATAGCTGTTTAGTTTTAACTAAGTACCCACCATTTTCTCTCCTTCATATAGGTTACTCAACTAAATAAATTAAGTTCTTCTATAAAAATCCTGGTTTTAGAATTCATTTCTCTACAAAATATTGGTAATAAAATCTCTAAGCCTTTTAAGTTTCTGAAGTCATGACTTGGCTTTTGTTTTGGTGTCTATTTTCACTTCAGCTAGAACATTGACATGAGTTCCATCCGCACTCCACAGCATTCCTAAATATCACCACTCTGCGCTCTGGCACGTGCCATCCTCGTGGTTTCTCCATGAAGACACATCTTTCCAGTACGCCTGCTTTTAACATTTTCTCTGCTTCTTTGGTTTTCAGGAGTTTTATGATGTGCCCACATGTGCTATTCTTTGTACTTAGAACTCTGGGGCTTATGGATTTTCTGGAACCTTAGACATTCATATTTTTAAAACCACATTTTGAAAGATTTTTATCATGGCTTCTTAAGATAGTTTCTCTGTCCATGGGTACTGTCTTTTCATTCTGGTCCACAAATGGTAGACGCTAGACCATCCATGATGGAGGACCTGTTTCTCATCTATTATCTTCATTTCGTTATCCATCTTTTTATTCTCTTCTTAAAAAGCAAAATGAAACCAGGTTTTATTTGTGAGAGATTTGAGAGATTTCACATACATTTTTCTGCTTTGTCTTTTTATTTTTTTTTTAATTTGTTTATTTTGTTTTGTCTAGAAACTTTTTATTAATTCCCTAGTAGCTTTAAATGTGTGAATGGATGATTACTTGGATGAAGGGATAGAGAGATAGATACATAATAGGTGGTAGAAAGGTAGGTGATAGACAAATGCATAGGTAAACACATAGTTATTTAAGAATGAGACAATGAAATACAGATTAGAGACAGTGTAGAGGCCCATTTATGTGAACTTGAAACTACTTCTGCAGAGCAGCCAGTGTGAGCCCGACACTGATTTATTTATTTGTCTATTTATTGATCTATACCTCAATTCACCAACTCATTCATTCATGTATTTATAGTGTTGACAGTTAAAAGTTATGTATATTTACTATATGCAAGAATTATTTTGAGCTATGTAGACAAGGCCTTTTTTAAATTCTAGAGATAGAACTGTATTAGTATTATTTCTTAGGTTTTATTTTACTTTTTCAAAAAATTATTCCTTTTCCTCCTCTGTCTCCTAGGAGAAAACACCTGACTCAAAGTTAGTATTTCAATGCTGGTAAATGAAGGTGGTTGACATTCTTCCACACAGAATATAATATTAATTTAATATCTTTTCTTTCTAGACCTTCATGCTTATTGCCTTCTATATTAGCTAGGTCTAAGCTCACAGCCTCTCTGGTTGAATTGCTCTATAGTAAAACCGGTATGGTTGGAAATGAAACAGCTTTCTCTTTGCTAAGAAAAAAATGGGGACCTTGAAACTTGGAAATATATTCTATACAGTTTTAAAATACTATTTTACGAACCCATTGAGAATGTCACATGGTGTATTTTGATCATGTTTGCCTTCCAAACTTCTCCCAGATCCACTACCTCTCTACCTATTCAATTTCCTGTCTTCTTAAAAGTTATTTGTAATTAAATGTAATTATATCATTTCCCTTTCCCCATCCCTCCTTCCAAACCATCACATATGTCATCTCTCTAGAGCACATAGCTTCTGCTCCTTCACACACACACTTTTCAAAGCCTTTCAAGCTCATTTTATGTTGTTTAAATACTTCTGGGTGTGAAGTCAACCCCTAAAGCAAACATCATATGTACTCACTCATATGTGGCTTTTAAACATAAAGCGAAGAAAATCAGCCTATAATTCATAATCCCAGAGAACCTAGACAATAATGAGGACCCTAAGAGAGACATACATGGATCTAATCTGCATGGGATGTAGAAAAAGCCAGATCTCCTGAGTAAATTGGGAGCATAGGGATCATGGGAGAGGATTGAAGGGGAGGGGAAAGGCAGGGAGGGGAACAGAGAAAAATGTATAGCTCAATAAAATCAATAAAAAAATTTAAAAACTAACATAGGCCACACCTTTAAAGAAAATTGACTGTCTCTTTTCCCAGCAGCTATCAAATGCTAATAGCTTCTCAGCTACCCATTCCTCCGTGGTAGTTTGAATGTAAGGTAGTTTGAATATAATTGACCACCATAAACTCATAGAGAGTGGCACTATTAGGAGGTGTGGCTTTGTTGAAGTAAGTTTGTCCTTGTTGGAAGAACTGTGTCACTGTGGGATTGGACTTTGAGGTCTCGTTTATGTTCAAGCTATGCCCAGTGTTTCAGTTCACTTCCTGTTGCCTGTGGATTAAAGATATAAAATTCTCAGCTCCTTCTCCAGCACCATGTCTGCCTGCACATTGTCATGTCCCACCATGATGATAATAGACTACAAGCCACCCAATTAAATGTTTTCCTTTATAAGAGTTGCTGTGGTCCATCCAACCTGGGTACTCACAGTACATCCACAGGCTAGCCCGGTGTCACTCAGCTCAGGCAGGTGAAAGACATCCACAGGCCAGCCTGGTACAACTTGGCTCAGATGGGCAAAATCACCCACAGGCCAGCCTGGGTCATCACAGTTCAGGCTGACTGAAGACATCCACAGGACCACCTGGTGTGCTGGGCAGGTAGGTACTATTATGATCAACAAAGTTATGCTGGAGAAATGGGAAAGAAAGAGAGGCAGATAGCGCATGTGCTATGGAAAGAAACAGAACTGAAGAAGAGAAAGCAATAAGAAACAGACTGATATTGGTGGCCTGCTTGTCACCTAGGGCCATGATGATATTCAGGTTTCCAGGCTGCTGCTAAGCTTATGAAGAGACTGGTCCTGTGGAATGATAGCCTCAGAATCTCCAAGGCTTGGGGTGACAACAAGATATATTCGAGGAGGGTCCAGTGATGATGGTATTTCAGGGGTCAGAGGCCTTGAACCAGACCAATGATTCACTGTAAAGAACATTTACAGGTGAGGCTGATTGGACAAAAACATATACTATGTGAAACACTGCAGATCTCATTGTCATTAGGACAAATGAAGATGTGTTGGAGAGGCAGGAAAAAAATGGAAGAATGAGGTGGGATTTTTTTAATTAATTTGGGGGATTTTCTTTTGGGGGGAATGCTACAAGGTGAAGGAACAGATACAGAGAGATTGGGAGGTGAGTGGGATTGGGGTGCATGATGTGAAATTCCCAAAGAATTAATAAAGAATTATGTTATTAAAAAAAGAGTTGCCATGGTCATGGTGTCTCTTCACAGCAATATAAACCCTGACTGGGGTGCTGTTGTGTTAGGCCTGAGCATTCTTTGTTTGAAGGAATATGCATCAGGGGACTGTGGATTAGAAAAGCAGTTGATTACTGCAGTGCTGCTTAGTGGGTCATCCCAGTAGGAGCATGGAAGACCGTGGTGCTGTGTATGATCTGATGAACTATAGGGACCTGGTTCAAAAAGTTTCAGAGGAGAAGAATTTTAGTATGTTGCCTAGAAATCTTTCTTGTGATATTTTGGTGAAGAATGTGATTGCTTTTTGCTCTTGTCTGGGAAGTCTACCTGAGACTAAAATGAAGAGTTCTGGATTAATTCTGTTGGCAGAGGACATCTTAAAACAGCCTAGTATTGACTCTGTTGTGTTGTTATTAGTGTTAAACTGAGCAAAGGAAAATACAAAATGTACAGTTCAAGGAGAAAAGAAGCACCAGGAAGTGGAATGGAGCTAAATCTTATATTCAAGGAGATAAATAAAGAAAAGGAATGGTGACCTCAGGGCAAAATCCACCCAGCTGAGCTTCCAAGTTGTGAGCAGGAATTAAAGAAAAGTTTAGAGACAGGTGTCATGGTACATTCCTTTAATCCCATTAGTGGAAAAGCAGAGGCTGACTCTGTTTGGGGCCATCCTGGTCTACAGAGCAAGTTCCAGAATAGCCATGCTTAGGCAGTGAAGATTATCATCGAAAACAGAAAGCTGGTGAGGATATAATTGAAAGACCTCTGAATTCAAGGAGCAGCCTGGTCTACAGATCCCGTTTCAGGATAGCCAAGCGTAGGCAGTGAAAGAAACCATCGAAAACAGAAAGCTGGCAAAAATGTAATTGAACAACAGGGCCATATTCCAGCCCCAGCAAGCAGTAGAACTTGGCAGCTTGGGGCGCATGGGTCTGGCTTTAGAGTCAAGGACAGGAGGAAGGGGATATGGAATATTCCTCCATGACTAAGGAAAGCTGATGAGACCAGGCATATGTCAGGGAGTCCCTGAATGGAGGCCCAGAAAGACCGTTGCATGAAGCTGTGAAGTAAAAGTCTGGATTGCCATGGAGACCCCATATTGTTAGAGATGCCAGAGTAGTGATGCTGAGAAAAAATAGACATGAGCAGAAATGCTGAAAAAAACTGTTAACAGGGAGTGGAACAAGCAAGCCCAAGAGAAAAATGTGTGGTATTGTCAACAGAGCTGGAAGGAATTGGAGATCTGAAGAGTTTTTTGACATCAGACAAGGAGATACAGAGCTTGGGGGTTTGCCCACCTAATTTTTGGTCTTGCTTTGGTCCAGCATTTCCAAACTATGCTCCCTCCGCTATGTTTTGGAATGGTAATGTATATCCTGTGCCATTAAATGTTGGAAGTATGTGATTTGTACTGTGATTTTGATTTTACAGGGGGTTACAGTTAGAGGTTTGATTTTACAGGGGGTTACAGTTAGAGGATTGCATGAATCTCAGAAGAGATTTTGAACTTCGGACTTCAAAATATTGTTGAGACTATGATATGCTATGGGGACTTTTGAGGTTGGACTAAGTGAATTCTGCATTATGATATTGTTGCAGGCTTATGGGGGCCAGGGAGTGAAATGTGTTAGCCTGAATGTAATTGGCACACCCAAGCTCATCTCATAGTAAGTGGCACTATGAGGAGGTGTGGCTTTGTTGGAGTAGTTACAGGGCCCTATTAGAGGAAGTGTGTCAATGTGGGGACAGACTTTGAGGTCTCATGTATGCTCAAGCCACACCCAGTGTTTCAATACACTTCCTGTTACCATGATTGAGATCAAGATATAGTTTCTTCTCCAGTCTCAGTTCCTTGTCCAGTATCATGTCTCCCTTTATGCCACCATGTCCCACCATGATGATAATGAACTGAACCTCTGAAACTATAAGCTTCCACCCAATTAAATGTTTTCCTTATAAGAGTTGCCGTGGGGGGGGGGCTCGAGAGATGCATAGCTCAGTGGTTAAGAGCACTGATTGTTCTTCCAGATGTCCTGAGTTCAATTCCCAGCAACCACATGGTGGCTCACAACCACCTGTAATAAGATCTGGTGCCAACTTCTGCCCTGCAGGGACACATGCAGGCAGAACATTGCATATATAATAAATAAATAATTATTTAAAAAAATAAGAGTTGCCATGGTCATGGTATCTCATCACAGCAATAGAAATTCTAACTAAAACATCCTTTATGCTAGGATTTTTTTCAGCTTGAGCTTGCACAGTCTTGCGCAAGCTCCCACGACTGCTTTTCTGTGTCCCCAAACCACTGTTTCATTGTAGTCATCTATGACTTCTGGCTCTTAAGCCCCACACTGCTTCCTTCTGCAATGATCCTTGAGCCTTGAGAGGAAGATTGTGAGCTAGATGTCCTCTTTGGAGCTGAGTTCTCCACAGTCTCTTCTTCTTTGGACCTTGATCAGCTGTGGGTCTCTCTGTAAATCAGCATCAACTGAAAGAGGCAGCCTCTGTGACAAAGACTGGAAAATTTAGTAATCTATGCATATAGCAATGAGTCATTAGATGACAATTTAAAACTCTGTTCATTTAGCAAAATAATAGTAGTAAGTTCTTCCCTGGGGTCTATGACCTTTCTAATACCATATTCTTGGCCCCTGTTATGGTACCAGCTATAGTTTTTATCTTGTGGAGCAAGTTTTTTTTTAAGAATTTTTTTATTGTTTTCATTGAGCTACATATTTTTCTCTGCTCACCTCTCTTCCCCCCTCCCCTTCTACACTTTTACATGATCCCCATGCTCCCAATTTACTCAGGAGATCTTGTCTTTTTCTACTTCCCATGTAGTTTAGATCCATGTATGTCTCCCTTAGGATTGTCTAGGTTCTCTGGGATTGTGAATTGTAGGCTGGTTTTTCTTTGTTTTATGTCTAAATGCCACTATGAGTGAATAATACTATATTTGTCTTTCTGGGTCTGAGTAACCTCACTCAATATGATGCTTTCTAGATCCATTTCTTTGCCCACAAATTTCAAGATGCCATCATTTTTTCCTGCTGTATAGTACTCCATTGCATAAATGAAGCACATCTTCTTTCTCCATTTTTTGGTCAAGGGACATTTAGGTTGTTTCCAGGTTCTGACTATGACAAATAATGCTACTATGAACATAGTTGAGCATATGTTCCTGTAGTATGATTGAGCATATTTGGGTATATACCCAAAAGTGGTATTGCTGGGGTTTTGAGGTAGGTTGTTTCCTAATTTTCTGAGAAATCACCATATTGATTTCCAAAGCAGCTGTGCCAGCTTGCACTGCAGGATTTACATCTAATCAGAAAGTGTTTTGTTACTTTCAAGACATCTGTACCGTTTTGTACCAGTGGGGCTATCGTACCAGGCCAGTTGTTATGGTAGTTTATAGATTTCACAAAATTCTTTTCACTCTCAACCCCTTTTCTGCTATCCCTACTCTACTTGGTTCATGGTATCTCTGATCCTTGATTCTGTCCAAGATTCTGCGTGGACACTGGCCTGATGGTTTAGTTTATATTTTTATAGTCTTTTAGCTGTGATCTTTCTGCATTCTGCCACATTGTGATGCTTCCTCCTGTACAGAATATAGTCACAACAGTAAAGATCTCCCAATATTTAAAACCAAGGCCCTAGGAGACAGTTTCTTATTTTCTATTAATTGGCCAGAGCACGTCAGAACACTTCGAGGCTAATGATACCCATCCCACTGCAGCCCTGCATACCCAACAGTCTGCTCCTCACTGACTGTCCTCAGTAAGTTCTTCCCAGACTATATTATAGTTTGTCCATTTAAGGAGATTTTTTTTGTTAACATACATACACACACACACACACACAATATTGATCTTAATTCCATTACCCTTTCTTATACTCATTCTGCCCACTGAATACATTCTTTTTCCAAAGTACAGAGAAACCCTGTCTTGAAAAACCAAAAAAAAAAAGACTTTTTCCTAAGATGTCTCCCTCCAACTTAATTTGCTTCATTCTGTTTAATATGCTTTGTGAATGACCCACTGTGATTAATTAGTGCTGTTTTTGTCTGATATTTTGTGTGTATGTGCGTGTGTGTGTGTGTGTGTGTGTGTGTGTGTGTGTGTGTTGTTCTATCATTTGTTTGCTTTGAGTCAGTCTCTTGTCCCACAGCCTTGGCTGGCCTGGTCCTGGCTGTGTAGCCCAGGCTGATCTCAATTGATCTCCATAAGCAGCCTAGCTTAGCTTCTTGCGTGCTGGAATTGCAGGTGTGCACAACCATGACTAGCTCCTCTTTAGTCCTTTAACAGATGTACTCGCGTGGAGATGGGGCTGGATCTGACGCTGCTTGCACTATCAGACATTTGAGACCTGCCCAAAGTCAGACATGAAAATCTACAAATATCAAACATTTTAACTAGATCAACACGACTACCCACTGATTGGCAGCAAAATATCAAATTTGGTAGCAAAAAATGAAATTCAAAGTAATGACTCCTTAAAATTATTTTATAGATTAAAATTGGGCATTCAGTTGTTTTCCCACCGCGCATGTTTGTTGGAAGGTGGACATCGGATGAAGAAAGAAGACATAAGAACTGCCGTGGCCGCTGCTGTTACAGGCCTTAGTTTAGATTGCCAAAGTCTTATACATTGCTTTCAATTAGATAATGAAAAACTGTTTCCTTGATTTTTTTAAATAAAACAAGGTCTTACCACAGACTTCTCCAAGGGAAATGAGAGGGAGGTCTTATTTGTTTCCTAAGATGGTATGCAAAGAGGTCCTGCTCCTTAAGATAGTCTGGAAGGAGGTCTTTTTCCTTAAGGTGGTCTACGAGGAGGTCCTGTTTCCTTAAGGTGGTCTGCAGATTTAGTTTCGATCAGTGAATCTTGGGGTACTAGAGTCATAAGTAATGCTTGAATCACAAAAAACTTTGTTTTTTTTTAAGTTTTCACTCTCACTTTGGTTTATTTTTATTTCACATAATTCTGGTTGAAAGTAAAAAAAAATATTTTAATTAAACATTTTTCCAATGAATGATTAATTGCTTCAAAACAAGTAGAGAGGTGAATAGTGCATACAAGAAATCTCATTTTTATGCTAATAAACTATAAAAGAGTCCCTAGATAAAAGCCTTATGTTAGGCTTGAGTGTCAACAATTATATCAGCACTTAATATTAGAAACTGACTAATGGATAATCTAGTGGGAATGGCTTAGATTCACTTGCAATTATTTTTAAAATCCAAATACTTAAACGAAGAAGCAAATTACATTTGCTATCATAGATTTTCCACTTGTGATTGGCATACCCCATCCTGCTCTGCACTTGGGGACAAAGAGATGGGGTATGATATGGGTAGGACACCTGGGATAAAGCTTTCCCATGCTGAATACTGAGCAGTCCATAACTGTAAATACTAATATTAACAATTGTCTGTCTATAGTAGACGTCTACCACATCCTTAGTAGTTTGTCCACAAAATGTGTGATCCACAATAATTTGGGGGCTTTACTTTTAATAGGCCAGATCTCTAAGCACGCAGACGATGATGGTGAGTGGATCTTAGGTACAACACTTGCAAACCCTTATGGCAGAGGATAGAAGAGGACAGAGTGGGAAGCTCACTAAGCTAACTGTTCTATTTGCCGAAGTGAGGCAATGAATAAAGGGACATGCAAATCCCTGTAGTGCATCTGGAAGATGCTCTCTAATCTCTTCCCTATTCAGACCTCATTTCCTTTCTCAACAATGCCTTCTGCAGCAATCAGGAACCATTCACAGAGCCGTTTCTTAGGTTATTTATTATTTGTGCCTATCAGCTTGATGAATAGAGGAGAGACTCGGGAGCAAATGCACATGACCTACTTTTCTGTGCCAGCCTCTCCTGCCTTTGCTTTCCCTGGTGGGAAGATCTGCAGTGGGCCATTGATTGGGAGTAGCTTTAGATTAGTGATGGCAAAATTAGTCTTCATTTACTGTGTATAGCCCTGTTCGGCACCAATCAGGAAAGGCAGTATGAAGTGCAAATATATTTGCCTCTTGCTGTCCCCTCTCCTGTTATACTAAAGGATTACAGGTTACCAAGAAACACAAGATATATTCTCTCGATTTGCCCGCCCTGCCTCCAGCCCAACCAGCATCCTTGAACAGGAGTTAATTTCTTTCAGAGAACTTTACTTTTCTTTCTCTTACTTTCAGCTTCAGACTTGTGGTCTTCGTTATTGACCTTGTGAATTACAGCCTCCTGAAGCAATGGGAGCTTTTAGCTCTCTCCGAGAGTCTCTTTATGCTGCTCTCGCAGACATACATTCTCACTAAACCCTGTTCCTCACATTCCGGGAGCAAGCAACGTCCATCCCCTTTCCAATCCTCTCCTGCCTCCCTGGATTTATACATTACCTGAGTTCATCACATTCTAGCCTCTGGGTATATTTCCTAATGAAATTTTAAAATAGGAAGGCCTTCCTCCCTTGGTTAAGGGATCCTGTACCTTTTTTGTTTTTGTGGCCATGCACCAGAGCCCTTGTGTAATGCTGACAAGAGCAGAGCTAGGGATGGATAGCAGGTGATGGCACTTTGTGCATACAGAGGCAGCCAGGCAGTGAGTAGCCTTTAATTCAATTTTAGGTACAGTTCAGGAAAAACAAAGCAAGACTAGCTGCCACTTCAGACCATAGAGCTTGAAACTTATGTTCTCTTTGTCCCGGCAATTGGACTTGCTGTGACCTATAGTTGCCCAGAATTTGAGCTCTGCAGCCAGATTACCTGGGTTGGGAAGATTCTTTCTTGACCAGGGCATATTATGGGATGTTGGTGCCTTGCTTAACACCTTCATTCTTCAGTCTCTTGAGGTACAAGATAGACCTTTATATCTGCTTCTTAGGTTCCTGAGATTGAATGAGATGGGTTTCAGCATCCAGCACCTGATGTGAGTCTGCATGAGTCCGGTTATGCAGATAGCTGACTTGACCCTGTTATCCACTACAGTAGTCATATTTAGCTCACCTTTGGTACTTACAAGCAACCATGTAGCCTCTGACCCTCTAGTATCCTATCAATACATTGCCAAGTACATTATATAAGGTGTGTGTGTCTGGGGGAGGGGTGTTGTGCTTAACCCAAACTAAATAGGGTCCTCTATTAAACTCTCTCCAATGCTTGCTTGCTTCAGTGGGGTCATGAAGAAACTCAACACCATAGCAGTATCTTACCAGGTGTCTTATTGAGGGGAAGGGCTGCTGTGAGACAATGATCTGTACCCTGTCACTTATATTTTAAATAAATACTGATTGGCCAGTATCCAGGCAGGGAGTATAGGCGGGGTGACCAGGCAGGAAGTAGAGGCAGGGCAATGAGAATTCTAGGAAGAGGAAAGTGCCTTCTGCAGTCGTGACGCAGCCACAGAGGAAGCAAAATGTGACTGCCTCGCCAAAAAAGGTACTGAGCCATGTGGCTAACTCTGACCAGAATTATGGGCTAATGTAAGTTATAAGAATTAGTAAATAAGAGGCCTGAGCTAATGGGCCAATCGGTTTATAACTAATGTAGACCTCTGTGTGCTTTCTTTGGAACTTAACAACTGCAGGAACTGGGCAGGACAGAAAACTCAGTCAACAAAGGGCATTTGTATTAATCCTGCTATATGGGAATGAACAAGTTGATACTACTACCATAGAAAGGGTGTTTCTCTGGGCAAAGTAGAAATGTGAGGGCTCAGTACCCAAAGTTTCTTTAGGCTGCCTACATAGTCACATCCGGCTTTTAAGATTCCACATCTTTCCAATTAGTGCCCTAACTTACAGATGGCTAGAGTGGGAAGAGAATTCAATTTGCATAATAAGTCAAATACTCTGAGATTCTGGGTTTGATTTTTCCAGTAACCTCGGCCCATTGGCTACAGGGAATAAGCACATGCTAGACAGTTATAAAAATTTCCAGGTCCTACATTTGAGTAGAGAATTTGAAAACCCAAGCTCCTCCTCTCTCTTACTTTGTTCATAAATGCTAGTAATGATAAGCTAATCCCGTTATATTTCTTAGTTTGACGAAAGTGTTCAAAGGCATCACACACTTTTTTATGCAGACCTGGCCTCTCATAAATGTCCTATTAGCATTATCTCTGGGATTATTTGTACAACCCTGTTGCCATATCAAGCTGGGGGCAGCCAGTACTCTTTTCACTGTGTGTTTACATTGTCTTTAAATGGAATCAGATTTAAAATATCAAGAATCTCTAGAACCAATTCAGAATATTCAACTTCAAGATTCTTTCCTCAGAAACACCATTGGTACCCAAATCTGTCTTAGTCAACTAAGGATGCCATAACAAAATAGCATACGCTGGATGGCTTAAGCAAGACAAATGTATTTTCTAATAGCTATTGAACCCAGAACTCCAATATGAAGGCCATCTGTGTGCTGTGCTCTGGGGAGGCCTGTCATCGTCCAGGCTGCTACCTTTTCATTTTCTTCTCACACACCCTGTTTTCTCTGTGTGTTTTCTCAGCACTTTTTTTTTCTTCTTAAAAGAACATCAGATTGTCAAAGACTCTTGCCATTTACAGTCAATTCTTTTTGATAAGGGGCCTATCCTTATTACTCCATTTCACTTTTATCTTCTTATAAGCCATATTTCCAAACATAGTCACATTAAAAGTTAGGACTTCCCATATGAATCTAAGGGAATAAAGTTCAGTTTATCAGCTGTTAAGATGGTTCAGTGGATAAAAGATTGGTTACCTGATTTCAACCTCTGATTCCAATTGTTGAAGAAGACACTCCTGAAAGTTATCCTCTGACCTCGCTCCACACACACTCATCCCTCACAGTTACAAACACACAATCGTGCACACACACACACACACATCACAATCTTTCTGACACACACACACACACACTAACCAATAATGTTTTAGAAGTTCAGTTTATAACATTCCAGTGTGATGCAATGTTTTGGTGAACAATAAAAGTGATTATGGGTGTGTCTCTACCTCTGGGAGATGCAGTTTCGTACTTGTGTCTGTGTACTTTGAGAAACTCCTCCCCATGGGAGTCAATTAAAATATAGTTGAGATCTTGGCTTTCGCTGCAGTAAAGAATTTCAGAATATGATGTGGGGTGCCCTTCTGTATGCTGCAAATATGTTTTATTACCATTGGTTAATAAAGAAGTTGATTTGACCAATAGCCAGACAGATTAGAGTCAGGCAGGAAATCCAAGCAAAAATAAAGAGAAAAAGAGACAGAGTCAGGGAAACTAGAGTAGCCAACGAAGAAGCAAGAGATGAGTTATCAAGCCCTGAGCATCGTGGTAAAATACAGAATAATAGAAATGGGTTAATTAAGTTGTAAAAGCTAGTTAATAATAAGCCTGAGATAACAGGCCAAGCTGTTTGTAATTAATATTGAGACACAGAGTGGTTATTCAGGAACTGGTGGGCAGGAGAGAAACCTCAAGTTACAAGAATAAGTCAGTATGCAGCAAGTTGGTGTCTGCTAAGATAAAGACAACATTAAGGAATGGAATGAGGCATTTGCCTAAGGACCTTGCTATATGATTGTAGGGTTTCTAATGTTCTATTGCTTAAAGAATACAATTTGCAGCCAGGTTAAAGGTTAAGCAAAGCTTTACGCTTAAGATAAAAATCAGAACTGGCTAATTTATTTGTCCTTTTGTAAGGAAATTCCTTCACTAAATGAAACTGCAGTGTAGTTGGGAAGGTGCTTTGTTAGGTGGAGGAGTGAAAGCAGTGCTAACAACACCAAGAGTCACTACACCTAAGCTGTCAGCACTCCTAACAACACCAAGAGCCACCTACACCTTCTCCTTCAGCCTTCTCACAACACCAAGAGACACCTACACCAGGAGTCACCTACGCTTTAGCCTTCAGCACTTCTAACACCACCAAGATCCGCCTACACTTTAGCTGTCAGTACATTTTTGCTGCTTTAACACTCTTACTTGAAACATCTTTCAGGAAAAGGACATCCCAGCATGCATCATGATGTCTATGCAGACAGTCTTCACAGCTGTTTTAATTTTGCCAGTTGTGATGAAATTCTGGGCTCTCGGCCATTAAGAAACATGAAGTGAGGGTTTCCTTACCTTCCCATGCCTTCTGCTTTTTCCCATTCAACTTCAGGTTAAATCTCTTTTCAGTAAGTCATTGGTACAGGCCTCAGGCTCCTGACCTTTAATTTTTATTTGTTGGACTTTTTAAAGATTTATTTTTAACTGTGTGTATATGTGTTTTTCATATATAGATATATTCATGGGAGGACAGAAGCATCATAGTTCCTGGAGCTAGAGTTGCTGGTGGTGGTGAGCTGCCTGCTGTGCCTGGTGGGAACCAAATGTGGGACTTTGCTAGAGCACTAGCTCCAACTCCTCGACCTTGCTTTCTAAACGTTTTTCTACATGGTCATGTTATCAAACCACCTTTTAAATATTTATATTTATGTCAATATATTTGTGCTTCTCATAAACTTTGTCTGAGAAACTTCTGCTTCTAATTTGCAGCGGTTAATATAAAGCTTCATTGCTTCTCAAACTGGTGAGAATAAGGACGTGCATCCTCACTCATTCCCTGCAATTTGGATTGGAGAGTGCTGGATTTTCAGCTCTTGCTTATTAGTTTTCGACATTTTTGTACAAAGTAGAAATTAACATAGAATGGCATTACATTCTCAGGCATGACTCCGGATGAGCTGAAAGCTCTTCACTTACTTTGACTCCATGATGACTTCAAGTCCAATAATTAAGTAAAATTTGTTATGATAATAATTTGTCGAGGATGATAAAGGAAAGTTTACCTCATGCCACACTTTGAATTATATGCTTTCATAAATAAACTTTGTTAGTTACAAAAATCTTACATAAAACAAACCACAGCTAATGTCCAGACCTTGAGTCTCAGCTACTTCGGAGACTAAACCAAAGCATCAAAAGTTCAGGGCCACCTTAGGCTACAGAGCTGAATTCAAGGCCTGGAAAACTCATGGAGATCCAGTATTAAAATAAATATAAAAAAAGGCGTGGGATATAGCTCAGTGGTTAACTACTTACCTAGCATGCTTAAGGCCCTCGATTCATTAAAAGTAATTAAGTATAGGCTATATACTTCACATAATAACATATGTAGCTAAAGAGTGGGTCTATGACCAAATGACTCTTAGATAGCTTGTGTGTGAAATAAATCCAGACCAAGGCCAGTGTACAAACCGCTCACATTCTCTCATTTGCTGAATGGATCCTTGGAAGAAAGTGCATTTCTTCCCATTTTCCTGTGAAACAAAATTCTCATGTTGTTTATTTCATATGACACTTGGAATCCAAAGACCTTGCTTACTGTATGCCAGTAAATTTTACACATTTAAAAAGATAGAAATCAATCTTTGAAAAGAAACTGTGCTGCACTCGCCTGTCAATGACTGCCTTTTCTCCACGACTTTGCGTTTTCTCTGGAAAACATCAAAAAGGAAGCACACTTTTTCTAGAAGTCACCATCAGCAATAAAATGATACCCCATTCCCCACCAAAGCCTAGGTCATCTATAAAACTGTGGTTCTCCACCTGTGGATCACAACCTCCACAGGGGTGGCATCTCAGATATCCTGTATGTCAGATATTTACATTATTATCCATAACAGTAGCAAAATTACAGTTATGAAATAGCAACAAAAAACAATTTCATGGTTGGGGGCACCACAACATGAGGAACTGTATTAAAAAGTCATGGCATTAGGAAGGTTAAGTATCTCTAACCTATATTCTTAACCTATATTTTATCACTTGTGTATCTTGAGAATCTTTTTCCTAAGTAGATTCCATATCTTTTTGGTTGTGTAATATTCTGATTATGTCCACAGAATTCCAAAATATGTTCTGGTTCTCATCTTCCTCCCTCCCCGCTTCTTTGGGACAATTCACACATACCCTAGGCTTGCCTCAAACTTCATACGTAGTTGAGGATGACTTGAACATTTGATCTCCTGTGAGCATCCTGAGTGCTGGGGCTACAGTTGTAGGCCACAACACACAGTTTCCGTGCTCCTGGAGACTGAGCCCAAGGCTTTGTGTATGCTAGACAAGTGTCCTCCTTCAATTGAACTCTATTACAATCCTCTATTTATTATTGGGCCAAGCTGCCCCAAACCTTTGACTACTTCCTATAGCCGATTAGTTTTGGTCTACTTGACACAAGCTACAATTATCTGGGAAGAGGAAACAACATCTGGAAAATTACCTCCACCAAACTGGCTTGTGGGCATGTCTAATGGGCATTTTCTTGAGTAAAGGTTGAGGTAAAAGGACCCAGTCCCCTGTGGGAAGTGCCACCCCTGGGTCTGTATAATAAAGGAGACTGTAAAAGCCATGTGAGCAAGCCAGGAGGCTAGGTTTCTCTGAAACTTCTGTGTCGAGTGTCATCCTTGAGGTCCTGCCTTGGCTTCCCCTAGCAAGGCACTGTAACCTGTAATGTAAGCTTTCCCCCACCCACCTTCTAAACTGTTTTTCTTCAATGTTTTATCACAGCAGCAGACTTTTTGCTATAGCCTACCCACTTGATGTTCTCCTTGCTCATTTCTCTTCCTCATTTTTAGTACACAAATCAGAATGTTCATTTACAAGTTGTAGATCTGACCATGGTGTTAAATGCCTGCAATAGCATTGACGGCATCAACAGCATTGCGCCTCACTCAAAATTCAATCAAATTCCTCACCCAGCCTCTAAAGCTGCATGCGGCTGGCTTCTGTCTACCTCTCCCACCCTTTCTTCCATCTACTGCCACCACCCTTACCTACACGCACTGCTGCAGACACACTGGTGGTAGCTCCCTTGCTTGTTGGTCTCTGTCTATCAAGGCCAATCCTGTCTGTGCTGGGCCTTTGTCTACTTTTCTCCCTCATCGCACTCAGATCCTCATGCTTAAGTCACCTTGTCAAAGAGGCTGCTGATGTCGCTTCCTTTTATGAAGCAGCCTGTCCCATCCTGTTACTTTGCATTAGGCCCTGCCCTTTCTGTTCGATAGATTTATATATTTCTTAACCTTACATAGTTAATCCTCTGTGAGTGTATATTGTTCTCTGTAGTTGTTTTCAGTTACATGCCTTACAGCCTTTTAGAGGGCACAGATCTTGCCATTTTGTTTATATCTTTATCACCATGGCTGAAAATGTTTGAGATATAGAAGATTTTTAACATTGTGAAGCAGATAAATGAGTAAATCAAAGAACATATTTACTAGAGAGTTAGAAAGTATGTGTATTACAAAATGTACATGAAATAGACACTCATATTCCATGCAATTCACTCATATTCCATACAGTGTATTATGATTAGTCACTCTCCACTCCTCTCCTTAATTCTCCTAGATTTACCTCCACCCCATCCCTGCTCAACCTCATATATTTTTTTATTTTCTCACTGAATCCAATTTGTGCTGCCTATACATTCCAAGATGTATGGCCATCTGCTGGGCCAGATTAACCTACCAGGAACACACCATTAAAGGAGCCATCAGCTGCCAATAGCTCCTCAGCAAATGCTCGTAAGTTTTCACTCCTCCTTGCTAGAACATTGGCCAACTTGATCTTGTGCATGCAGGTGTCATAAAATTCAAGTGAAAGTCTCAATATTTTCTCCTTTTCATGAATGGAAAAATTTATTCTCCTAGAGAGAGTTTAGAATACAGAGAGGTCAAAGGGACATTGGAGAATTCCCAATCCTTTTTGTTCCTTTAGCTTGTTTTGTACAGGAGTTCAATTTCATGTTCTCTTAAAAATATTTTTTTTTGGTTTCCAGCTCATAAAATCTTAAAAACACAAGTAAAGTCATGGCTAATTCAAAACTCAGGTGGGTTTGGCTTACTACTGAATCGTATTGGTCCTTCCACACACTCTTTAAAGTATGACACTTGTAAACCAGTCTCTTACGTGGAATTTGACCCCTAGGCCAACTTATCTCAGGCTGAAACATTTCTGGTCCTCTTAAGCTTCTGGAATCTGATTTTAGTCTCCTGACCTTTCATACATGGAAGGGACCTCTTGAATCACGTTCTTCTGTGCTTTGATTCACTCTATTCCTACCTACCTGTGAGCATCCCTTCATCTTCTGATTTCCCATGGCTCCAAAGAAGCTCTCTTCCCTCATCTAGTCTACACAAACCAGGTCAAGGACCATCCACTAACTGTAATGAGGAAAAGGGGGTTGAAAAAATAATTACTTTATTTTATAATTTAAAATATTAAAATTAAGTGGGAAACCACTAGACCCACTAATTATTTTCACTTTACCATTTATCAGAAAAACACAAGAATGTCATTTTAAAGTATAATTATTGTTAATGCAGAAAAAATAGTCATCTGTAAACCTAATCTTTATGTGATACTTAAACTTTACTTTATGATTCATAAACTCATATGTAAAATGTCAGGATTTTCTGAAGTGATAAACCAGATACTGAGAGAAAATTAGACCCAGGAAAACCTTAATGACCAGTTTTCATCTGTAATGTTCTAGGTTAAGAATGGCTCACTCACAGTGGAAGAAAATTCAGTTCTTGAATAGAGGAACTTTGCTTTAAATATAGTGTTAAAAATTCCAAATGGATGATGTACCAATAAAGAAGCCAGCAAAACATACAGAGAAACAGACCCAGGAGAAAGAGCCATCAGAAAGAGCAGATCAC
The DNA here is from genome assembly GCA_004026605.1 of Ondatra zibethicus. Taxonomy (NCBI): domain Eukaryota; kingdom Metazoa; phylum Chordata; class Mammalia; order Rodentia; family Cricetidae; genus Ondatra; species Ondatra zibethicus. The sequence continues at coordinate 26,208 of PVIU01021670.1, forward strand.
AAAACCAGACCTAAAACCATTACAGGGATTTTAAGAACATCTATAAAATATAGTGCATATGTTAAAGGTAATAAAAAGACTATTAAAATACATTGAAGAACAATGGACAATTACAAAAAGCCAGAGTACTTGGTTAGGAACCAAATCTAACAACTAGAGAGGAATAGGATAATCATTGAAATAAAAATTTACTGACCTGGTAAGATAGCAGATGTGGGAATTAGTACTCATAGAAAGAGTGAAAGAAATAATTTAATATATGCAATAAAATATCTTGAAAAGCAATGAATTGCATGAAAAATAACAGACACAGAGAATAAAGTGTCCTTATTTGAGGAAACAATCCAGTGACAGGAGAAGAAAAGCAGTCTCCAAGGAGTAAATGACCAAAACTCTTCCATGATGAATGATAGAGACAGAGTCTCAGATTTAGGAAGACTAATGGATCTCACACCACAACATATACAGCTGTCCAGCACAGCAGTCCTTAATAGGAATGTTTAGAACAGGAAGATATATCTTGCAAATCTGAAAAGTATTTCCAAGGAAAGACAGATTCCTTCCACAGGGCCAAACACTTTATTGACGAATGACTCTCCACAGGAAGAATAGGGGCCAGAAAAGAGTGAGGTCTCTTTAGAGTCCTGAGAAGAAGCAGTGGCAACCCAGAAACCTGTCTTCTATAGACAAAGGCAAAAGAAAGATATTTTCAGATAAAAACAGAAAATACTTAACCAGAATCAATCTGTTCAAGTAATGCAAATTCAGTTCCTTTAGAAAGATGAAACAAGATTTTAGAAATAAGGTATAAATGCAAAAAAGAACCATAAAGAAATGGAATACACATTTACCAATGTCCAAAATGACAAAAATGAAGCTAAATAAGTAAAGTAAAGCTAATGTATAAGGGAGGAGCCATGTATTAAGGGCAGAATATGTGTTACAATTTCTAGTGTAACTACTAAAATAAATCAGATGTGAAATTCTTAAACTAAGAAAAGAAAGTAAAACAGAACACACATATTTTTGTATCCTCTTGATTGCAAAACATGAACTGGGGAGGGACGAAACCATGAAGAACTGATATAAATGTAAGAAAAAAAATGAGGTCTAAACTATGCTAAATCTTTTACTAAGCAATGTCTCTCTAGTTAAAAAGGAGCCTGTTGCAGACTGGACTTTTTAAATAATATTTTTCTTTAAAAAATTCATATATCTATATATTGAATTTTTATTCATATTCATTAATTATATATATATATATAATGTATTTTGTTTATGTCCACCCATGCTTTTTCATGTCAACTCACCCCAACTCATTTTTCTTCCAATTCTATTCCCTTTTAAAAATGAAATGCACTGATTCTAGTCAGTGTTGCCCTTCTGCTCATGGGTGTATATGGCTTAACACATATAAGAACATAAAATACTGAAATTTACTGAACACTAATAAAATGGGAAGGTGTTGTATAGGAAAATACTAACAAAAAGATTTTCTGCTGTGTTGGTATCAAACAAAAGAAATTATGTCCTGAAAAGCAATCCTACAGATAGAGTCATCTTACACTGTTTACAGCTGAAGTTCATGGGGAAGATCCTCAGGTTATATGTAACAATGGCACAGTTTTATAGTTTCACAGAATTGCCAGTGGAAAGTGAAAAAATAACCACTGTAGCAGAGAGTTTAACATTCCTATCTCAGAAATCAATAAACTAAAGAGAGGGTTTCACAGTGTGAGAGGAAAGAAATATGCGTGTATATCCAATAACTAGCTGGCACACTTTCTTATCATATAAGCATGTGATCTTTTAACAATAAAGAATCATCACTATGCAAGCCATTGTACTTAACTACCTAACATTAGTGGATATATATGAAATGAAAATAATTATTTGTTGTTGTTCGTGTGCCTTAGTTCTTGAGGAATGGGTCTTATATGACTTGGCCTGGCATCCAGCTTCCTTAATGGAAGGCCCTCATTTCCTCATCCTCCTGCATGTTTCTTAAGTGTTGGGAAAAGCACATACTTATGTGCTAACAAACCTAACTGAGTATAATTTTAAAAACAAGGGACTGCATATTTGAAAACACATCATAAAATAAGATATAATTAAAGGATAGATTTGGGAAATTGTAAAGAGTAAACAAAGTAATTATAAAAATAGTCTTACAAATATTCTTTTAAAATAGTTATTACAGATTTTTAAATTTAAATATTGGTAACAAAAAAGAGAGTATAATAATAAGAAAGGAGCCAATTCAAGAAAATGAAGTTAAATAACAATTGCATAAACAAAATGGGAAGAAAGATAGGTTAAGTTTAGAACAAAAATTAATGACATTGAAAATTATCTCAAAATGAATGGGGCTTACACAACAAAATTTGGTTTGTAAAAGCGTGGTAAACTGAGAAAACTCCAATAAAAATAATCAAGTTTTTCTTTAAAAAAAGACAAAAGAAAGAAATTAAAGTATTCCTTGAATTCAACGAAAATAAAGACATAACATACCCAAACCTATGGGACACTATGAAAGCAGTGCTACGAGGAAAGTTCATAGCACTAAGTGACCACATTAAAAAAAAAATGAAGAAATCTTACATTAGAGACTTAACAGCACAGGTGAAAGCTCTAGAAAAAAAAGAAGCAGACTCACCCAGGAGGAGTAGAAGACTGGAAATAATCAAACTGAGGGCTGAAATCAACAAAATAGAAACACAGAAAACAATCCAAAGAATCAATGAAACAAAGAGCTGGTTCTTTGAGAAAATCAACAAGATTGACAAACCCCTATCCAAACTAATCAAAAGGCAGAGAACATGCAGATTAACAAGATCAGTAACGAAAAGGGGGACATAACAACAAACACTGAGGAAATTCAGAGAATCATTACATCTTACTACAAAAGCCTGTATGGCACAAAGTTGGAAAATGTAAAAGAAATGGACATTTTTCAAAGATAATACCATATACGAAAATTAAATCAAGACCAGGTGAAAAATTTAAATCGACCTATAAGTCGTGAAGAAATAGAAGCTGTCATCAAAAACCTCCCAACCCAAAAAAGCCCAGGACCAGATGGTTTTAATGTAGAATTCCACCAGAACTTCCAAGAAGAGCTAATACCTATACTCCTTAATGTGTTCCACATAATAGAAACAGAAGAGTCATTGCCAAACTCTTTTTATGAAGCTACAGTTACCCTGATGCCAAAACCACACAATGACTCAACCAAGAAAGAGAATTACAGACCAATCTCACTCATGAACATCAATGCAAAAATTCTCAATAAAATACTGGCAAACAGAATCCAAGAACACATCAAAAAATCATCAATTATGATCAAGTAGGCTTCATCCCAGAGATGCAGGGCTGGTTCAACATACAAAAATCTATCAATGTAATCCATCATATAAATAAACTGAAAAAAAAACCCATATGACCATTTCATTAGATGTTGAAAAAGCATTTGACAAAATTCAACACCCTTTTATGATAAAGGTCTTGGAGAGATTAGGAATACAAGGATCATACCTAAATATAATAAAAGCAATATACAGCAAGCCAACAGCTAACATCAAATAAAATGGCGAGAAACTCAAAGCCATTCCACTAAAATCAGGAACAAGACAAGGCTGTCCACTCTCTCCATATCTGTTCAACATAGTGCTTGAAGTTCTAGCAATAGCAATAAGACAACATAAGGAGATCAAGGGGATTCTAATTGGAAAGGAAGAAGACAAACTTTCGTTATTAGCAGATGATAAGATAGTGTACATCAGTGACCCCAAAAACTCTACCAAAGAACTCCTACAGCTGATAAATACCTTCAGTGATGTGGCAGGATACAAGATCAACTCAAAAAAATCAGTACCCTCCTATACACAAATGATAAAGAAGCAGAGAGGGAAATCAGAGAAAGTTCAACTTTCACGATAGCCACAAATAGCATAAAGTATCTTGGGGTAACACTAACCAAGGAAGTGAAAGATCTATTTGACAAGAACTTTAAGGCTTTGAAGAAAGAAATTGAAGAGGACACCAGAAAATGTAAGGATCTCCCATGCTCTTGGATTGGTAAGATCAACATACATAGTAAAAATGGCAATTCTACCAAAGGCAATCCATAAATTCAATGCAATCCCCATCAAAATCCCAACAAAATTCTTCACAGACCTTGAGAGAAAAATAATAAACTTTATATGGAAAAAAAAACCCAGGATAGGCAAGACAATCCTATACAATATAGGAACTTCCAGAGGCCTTACCATCCCTGACTTCAAACTCTATTACAGAGCTACAGTAATGAAAACACCTTGGTATTGGCATAAAAACAGAGATGTTGACCAAGGGAATCAAATCAAAGACCTGGATATTAACCCACAAACCTATGAACACCTGATTTTCAATAAATGAGCTAAAATTATACAATGGAAGAAAGACAGTATCTTCAACAAATGGTGCTGGAATAACTGGATGTCAACATGTAGAAGAATGAAAATAGATCCATATCTCTCACCATGCACAAAACTCAAGTCCAAATGGATTAAAGACCTCAATATAAATCCGACCATACTGAACCTGATAGAAGAGAAAATGGGAAGTAGACTGCAACACATGGGCACAGGAGACCACTTCCTATGTATAACCCCAGTAGCACAGACAATAAGAGCAACAATGAATAAATGGGACCTCCTGAAACTGAGAAGCCTCTGCAAAGCAAAGGACTCTGTCATTAAGACAAAAAGGCATCCTACTGAATGTGAGAAGATCTTCACCAACCTCACATCAGACAAAGGTCTAATCTCCAAAATATATAAAGAACTCAAGAAACTAGACATTAAAATTCTAAATAACCCAATT
>PVIU01021671.1:0-31039 GCA_004026605.1 Ondatra zibethicus
AGCTTGGTGATTCCCTAGATGAACATCAGTACCCCATTACCCCTCCTCCTCCTCTTTCTTCTTGAGTCAGTTTCAGGTGGCTCAGGCTGGCCTTGAACTCACTATGTAGCCAAGGATGACCTTGAACTCCTGATCCTTCTTCCTACCTCCTGAGTTTTTGTGATTACTGATTACAGGTGTGTGTTATCACACTCAACTGTCAAATAGTTTTCTTAGTAATTTGAATTTCGAACTGTTTCCTTATGTTGTAGCCCCTGGAGAACTTACTAGAAGTGGGCAAGGCAAGGCTGTCATTTTCTATTCTCTGTGTCACCTGTGTTTGCAAAATCTATATTGTTACTCATCCACACTTGGTTGGCAAGAATTCTTTTAAAAGCCATCCATCCTTTTTTTTTTTTTGGGAAGATGAATTCTGAAGCCAGAGAGTTATAATAACTTAATTTACAGATAGGCTGTGATATGCAGAAATGCTCTGAAATCAAGTGAAACATAGTGGGTGTCTTTGCCAACTGTCTCTGCTGGGAAGTGTAGCTCCCAGCACACCATGAGAGTTGTTTGGGTTTAGTTACATCTGACAAATAAATAGACCAAGAAAGAGTGAGAGTATCAACACTGGCATTAAACAGCATAAAGCGCAATCCATTTATTTGAAGAGGAAGTAAACAGGCCTTGCCATGCTAATGTCCCTTTATGCCATGGAGTTTGTTCTGTGCTTTCTTTGGAATGTTAAGATCAACTATGGAAAAGCACCCTTCCCTTTGGAAGATGTATTCAGTTTGCTGATTGAGATGAAAATAACTATTTTTTTGCTATTTATTCATTTTATGTGTATGGATGTTTTGCCTGCACGTATTTATGTGCACTATGTGCACGCCTGATGTCCATGGAGGTCAGAAGAGGGTACTGGGTCTTTGGAACTGGAGTTACAGACAGTTGTGAGCTGCCGTATGGGGCCTGGGAATTGAACCCAAGTCCTCTGGAAGAGCAGCCAGCACTTTTATCTGCTGAGTCATCCCTTCAGCCTGAAAATAACTAAAATAAAAGTGGCATATGATCTGAAAACAAATACTAGAATGGGGAAGTAGAAAAAGACAGGATCTCCTGAGTAAACTGGGAGCATGGGGACCTTGGGGAGGGGAGGGGAGAGGCAGAAAGGGAAGCAGAGAAAAATGTAAAGCTCAATAAAAATCAATTAAAAAAATAAAAAATAAATGCTAGAATGCATGGACATGTTAGATGCGTGGGTACATGAAAATTATAGAGGAAAGCCCAGGACCTTTTCAGAGTCCTGGAAGACTATGACAGTGCTTTCCACGTTCAGAGCCATTGCACAAAGTTGCTTCACTAAGAATTTTATCAATTACTTGATACTTAATTTTATTTTTTATTCCAAAAGATTTTGTGTGTGTGTGTGTGTGTGAATGTGCACATAGGAGTGCAGGGTGTGGAAGCTAGAGTTCCACACAATTGTGATCTATAAATAGCACCCAATGTAGGTGCTGGGAACCAAACTCAGGTCTTCTACAAGAGCACTAACTGCTGAGCCATCTCTCCAGTCCCTGCTTGATACTTTAAATGTGCTACCATTTTTTTCTTTAGGAACTGAGTGTCCTAAAATTTAGGCATTGTGTTAGAGTAAGTAGCTTGACATTGGCTCAGTGAAAATTTTATAGGGGTAATGTCTCTGCTTGGTAAGCGACATATTTAGGTCATGCTGACAACTTTACATACTCCACAGTCTCAAAACTAGAATTTTGAAATATCCTGAGACCAGGTATACTAATCAGACGTCCCCTTTGCCCTAGTGAGGTTTAATGGAAATCATGAGCTATGGAAAGGATGAGATGGGGTAGTCCAAGATGAAGGGAGCAAAGTACCAGATCAACTATCTAAGTCTCCATCATTACATTCTCCCATTATTAGACTATGCCAAGGGGGTTACTCAGGAGATTTAACACCTTGGAGATTATGTAGGTCACAGTGAGGTAAGTTAGCCTTTTTTGTATTTCCTTCCATGAAGCAGTGGTGATCCTTTGCCCAGCCTCTGAATCTGAGTTGATCTAGACGACTTGTTGGTGGTGGCAATGACATTTCTGGGTTTCAAAAGCAGTATCATATAAAGCCTTGGAGCTTTGGGATGGGCTTCATAGGACAGCCATCTGGGATCCCCACGCTACTGCATGAGAAGTTTGATTATCTGTACATCAGCTCCGAGCCTTGCCTTTTAGTGATCTCTGCACAGATTCCTGTCAGAGTAGCTGACTCGTGTTCTTTGTATCAAGTGGCCTTTGTTGATCTTACAGGGAACGGAATGATCAACCAGCTGTGTTTGGGAGCAGAGTAACCACCCAGCTGTGCCGGCCTAAGTGTTGACCCATGCATGCCTAAAATGTAATGTCACGGTATTGTGGGGGACACTACATTTTGAGGTTTGTTACAAAACAAGAGAATTTGATATGTGGTTACCGTCCAGCTAAGATGTCCCCGTATTCTCTCTTGACTTTTAGTGGGGATTTCCTTTCTGGCCTGGTGTTTATCTTGGCATATGCTTCTCAGTGATGTTTTAGTCTGTGATTGCCATCTCCAAGAGGGAAAGCATCCCCAGAAAAACCCAGAGTTTTGTGTTTCCTTGATCTCACTTCTTTTGAAACAGTGTTTCATATAGCCCAGACTAACCTCAAACTTGCCATGATACCAAGGATGGCCTTGAACTCCTGGCCTTCTTATCTCTACCTTCTAAGTGCTAGGGTGTTGTAGAATAGTATTTTAACTGGGCAAAGACGTGTTACATTTGTTTATACTGTGGAGTATTACTTTAACTGTGTAAAGGTGTGTTACACTTGTTTCTGCTGCCTTTGTTAATGATGTAAACATGTGTTAGATTTGTTTATGCTGAATTTGTTTAATTATGTAAAGATGTGTTGCTGGTTCAGCTTGCGTCCCCAAGGCACCTGATTGGTCTAATAAAAAGCTGAATAGCCAGCCAATAGCTAGGCAGGAGAGGGATAGGTGGGGCTGGAGGGCAGAGAGAATAAAACGGAGGAGAAATCTAGGCTCAAAAAGAACGAGAGAAAGAAGAGGAGAGAGACCTCTGGGTCTGCCCAGGCAACCACCAGCCAGCCAGACACGGAAGAAGCCAGAACATACAGAAAGAAAAGGTAAAAAGCCCCAAGGTAGAAAGTAGATCAAGAGAAACTGGTTAATTTAAGTTAAAAGAGCTGACCAGAAAGGAGCCCAAGCTAGGCCGAGCATTTGTAACTAATAGGAAGTCTCTGTGTCATGATTTGGGAGCTGGTTGGTGGTCCCCTCTCCAAAAAAGCCTGGTACACTGGGATTACAGGTATGTGCCACCATGTTCTGCAAAACCCTCAGATCTTTTCAGCTCCCTAGAGAGACATGGCCATTTCTGTCTTTTCCATGTCTAAGATTTGAGTTGTAGCCTTTTCTCTGGATCCAGTCTGCCTAGAGATGCCCAGTTATGGCTTGCTAAGCATGTGGGAAAGTTTGAGATGCTCTCTGTGATGGGATGTGAGGTATACTCTCTCCCTGGAGCTTGATCTTGTATCACTGGGATGCTCAGTACAAGCTCACTGCAATTTGACTTTCCATCTTTCTTTCGCCCAGGAACCTAGAAGTTGTATTTTTCCCTTGAGGGTGACCATCTCAGGCTCCTAATGCTTGACTTAGGCCTAGGTTGGGCCACAGAAACTCAGGCAGCATAAAGTCTTCGGATTGCTAGGTCTTCACAAGGGAGTGGCATTGGTCCCTCAGTCCCTCAATGCAGTGGGAGTCCTTCCTCAGGGACCATCTTCTTTACCTCAGTGCTAGCCTGTGAATTTACTTCCTCCCTGAGATAAATATGGGCACAGCCACTGTCATCAGCAACAAGCCCTTCCAAACTCAATGACCTAACAAATCTTTGTGCAGCTTGCGGATAAAGGCTTTACCAGATAGCTTTTACACCCTTGGCCAGCTCATTTGTACTCTGTAGCCCGGTGAAGTTCTGATAGGTGGTTCCACTGGTTTTGGTTGAGGATTGCCATGAGTCGGCTGGCTGGTAACTGGTGCAAGAAGCCTTGGTTGGGAGGCTAGCCTCTCCTTACAACCTTCCAAAAGACTGTCCTGGTTAAGCTGTGAGGGTCTCACCATATCATGGCTGGACAGAAGAATATTCAAAGAATATTTTGCTTGTTTTTTCTTTAAGTTGTCCCCTTTCCTGCGTCTCATCATTCCTGACTTTCCCATTGGCTGAAGAAAATCCAATAGTAAGGCCAGAATCCAAGTGACAGGGAACTGTGAAGGTACAAGAGAAAGGTGACTAAAGGGGGAGCACTAACACTATCACCCAAACAATAAGCTCAGCTCACTCTTTTTAATGTTTTTGTTGGCACATATTAATTAAACATTATGAGTTTTATTATGAGACATTCATATATTTACATAATCATAACATTTCAATTACATTCAGCTCCCCCTCAAGTCTGTCCCTACTGTCCCCCTCCTACTTCCACTAATGTCTCTTCTATTCCCAACCAGGCCCCTTCTACTTTCATGTATTTTTATTTTAGTTTTTGGTGACCCAGTGAACTTGGTTAGGGTTGCTTATAAGAGCATGAGTGAGGGTTTGTTTACAAGAGCATGGGCACCTTGTCGTGGCTATACTACTGAAAAAATAAGTGCCATGAATAGTGAGCTGAATAGAAATTCTCAGAAAAGATGGACCCTATGAGTCTCTCTCCCTTTCATGACGGATGCTGAAGGGACCGATCTCGTATAGATCTTGTGCAGCTGCTGTGAGTTCAGGAGTACAATAGCTGTGTCCTGTGCAGAAACAGTTCCACACTGGTCTCCCTGCTGCCCCTGCCTTCCTTCAGCTCCTACACTGTTTCTCCTTATCTTCCATGATGTTCACTGGGTCTTAGAGTGGGTAATAGAGATGTCTCATTTATGGATGGCAGTCAACCATCATTTATTCTCCATACTGATGTTCTCTTCTGTGAGATGGTTACTAGAATCTTAGTTGGAAGAGTAGACAGGCAGCCATCTGGTAGGAGTTATACATGGTAGAGCACAACCATTGGGAGACACATAGTGCTAACAAAAGGAGAAGCGATAAAAAAGTGACCAGCTGGCCATCACCCCTTGGTCTCTGGCCATCACCCCTTGGTCTCCAGCCTTTAGATGCTGCCTTATTATTTTTCAATCCCTTCCTGAAGCCAGACAGAGCCCAGAAGATACAGTCTATAGTAGGACAGAGGAGGGAGGAGCATTCCCGTGTGTGTGTGTGTGTGTGTGTGTGTGTGTGTGTGTGTGTGTGTGTGTGTGTGTGTGAGTGATCCTGGCTGTAGTCATAGTGCTGGGACAGAACTGAAGAGCCTTCCAACTCCCTAAGCCTAAGGACTTGGAGGCAGGCTGTCCCCTCCATCTCTTGAATCTTCTTCCCTCATAGTAGCTAAGTTCTCCAAAACATGGATAGGAAGACGACTTTAATTTTTAAACTTAATTTTAAAATTACATGTGTTCATTTTATTTTATATGTGAGTGTTTTTTGCTTGTATATGTATGTGTGTGTACCATGTGCATTCTTGATGCCTTGAAGGTCAGCAGAGGACACCAGATCCCCTGGAACTGCTACTGTAGATGTTTGTAAACTTGTGGGTGCTGTGGGATTGAACCCAGGTCTTTTGAAAGAACAACATGTTCCTTTAACCACTTAACTATCTCTCTAGCCTCATGAAGACAGCTTTGTGAGAAATGGCTGTAAAGGGTAAAAGAAAAGATAGGTCAAGATAGATGAGGGTGACTGAGAGAGCTATGGATGCAGGTTTGACACCAGTTAGAGAGGAAGGAAGTTTGGGCAGACAGAGTCTCAGACTACAGTACGATTCTAAAATCTTTAGGTCAGGTTATCAGGAAGTTCTTGTACCAAAGTCCACACTAGATGAACAACACCCTTTGCAGGAACTGTGTGCTTCTTTGGTAAGGGTGGGACGTGGGTCTCAGTGGCACACCCTTGGTGGCGCACCAGGAACTAGGCAGCTGCAATCATTAGTCACGTAATGGAGATCTGAGAGGCACATTGATAGGTTTTCATCCTTCTCCACACTTTCCCTCTCCCTTCCTCCCTGCTTTCCTCCCTCCCTCCCTTTCTCTCTCCTTCCCTTCCTTCCTTCCTCCCTCCCTCCTCTTTCTCTCTTCCACTTACCCTTTCTCCCTTTCTTTCAGGCTTGTTGCTAAACAGAGTGTCATTATGAGCTTAGGATCTTTCTGCCTAACCCCCTGTGGGCTGGAATTATAGATATGTACCACACCTGGACCATTATTATTTTGGGACAGTAGTTTAGGTCCCATTCTTGGTGGCAGGTACTGGTGATATATGACCTATGGGACGCACACACTGTCTCTCCTCATGGAATTCATATTCATTACACTTGATTATTTTTGTTTGTAGCTTTCTGCTGAATGATGTCAATCAGGCCTTTTATGAATGGAAGAAAGGAGACTGTCTGGGTCCATGTCCTCCAGCCCCATCGTTTTTATTTCAAAGAACCTAAACAATGGTCCTAAGCATCATTACAACAATCCCATTCCCAAATTATAAACCAAGCCATTCCTACTGCTATTTAAAAAATCATGGGAAGTGTGAAAGCTAAATCATCCCTCTTTTGGAGTTTGAATCTCTTTGAAGAACTAGGGAAAACTCATAGAATCGGTTGATCCCAGGAAATCCAGACTAAATATAGTAAAAATTTACTTAATCAGACTTATCTGGATGTGAAAGATTCATCTGTGTTATTCATAGGTGCGTCATAAGATTACATGCGTGGGAACTCGGGAAAAGCCATTTAGCTGGCCTTGGGAAGAATGGGGCCACACAGAGACTAGAGTGGAATTGTAGGATCACATCAGATGGAATTCTGAGTGGCTGGGGATGATGGCTTGAGGAGTGTAGAGATCTTGGTTCTAGAGTTCCGTCATTTCTGACTCACCATGTCTCCACAGTCTGCACTATTTTCCAAATCTTCCTACTGATGGCTTTTCTTAGTCTCTCTTAGTCTCTGATTTTTGGACCTTATCATTTCTGACCCTTCCAACTCAGCTTGTTCATGATGGTCCCTCTGGTTTTGTTCTGTCTCAAGATTTTTCATTTACTATTATGTTCTGCTCCCCTAATACTTCATGGCTCAAACTTGCAAGAGAAAACATATAATCGGCTCAGGGCTGGTTGGGATCTCTTATTTAGGCTCTTAGCTGAAATCCAACCATCTGGAAGGAAAAGGAGAGAGCACCTCCTATGGTACCCTAGATTTCCCCTCCTCCTGGGGCCTAAGGTTTCCCTTAGGACAGAAAGACGAAGTTGTTGTTGAAGACAACATTTTAAAAGTCTTATTTGGCTCTGTACCACATCATGCTGAATGAAATACGGTTCTTACATGCCTCTTGTCTCCTGGGATTTCTCATATGAGTGAATCCATTCTTTCTGTTTCTCAGACTGATGGAGGTGTGAGGATGCCAATATAAGGTTTATGAAACCCACACACTGTGTGAGAATTCTGCTAGGCGTTCTGTATATACAATTTTATCTGATGATGGCAATAGCCTTGTGAGGGACATGCTGTCCACATTTTATAGATGATGAAGCTGAGACCCAGTTCTTACTGCATCTCATAGAACTAGCTAGTGCCTAACCTGGAATCTAAGCTTCCAAATCTGTGCATCTTCCCTTTTCTCCCTCCTGGACATTGCCAATGTGAGGGAAGGACTGTACTGTGTTGCGCAACCACTTCCCAGCTTTTTTCTCATGCCTGTGTTATGTCTTCTTTGACATCTTGTCCTCCAAGTCATTCAAGAAAAGTCACCCATGAATCTATTCAGTACATACCTATCTCTATCCTCCTTGACCTGTGAGGCTAGACAGAAGTCTCTCAGGATCCAGTGAGCATGTATCTGTTCTTCCCTTGTCCCTTACTCATTTCAGCATCCCAGTAACTATGTATTCTTGGGAATGGTGACCAAGTGCCACATGCTTCCTTCTGCATACTGTATTGATCTTCTACCAGATACTTTTCTCTGAGGTAGGCTAGGGGCTGTCAGAAGACCTAACACTGAATCTTGTCTCTGTTACTAATGAGTGGGGTGACAGTAGGCCAGTTGTCCAGTGACAAACGAGAAGGGATTTCAAGCTTCCTTGGGTCTGGATAAGTTATGTCCCAAAGGAAGGGTATTTTCTCTGTTTACCTCCATTTCTGTAAACTCCTTGGCTATGGCTAAGAGTTTTGAACTTTTGAAGATTTAGCCCCTGAAGGTGAATCAGGGCTCTCTTGCAGCCTACTGCTGACTGTTGGAGCCACCAGATGCCACAAAGGGTGTGGATGCCGAGTGAGGGCTACTTTCCATCTGATTCAGGGCCTTTCACGTGGGAAGAATGTGAACTCTAGCTGAGTGGGAGAGAACAATTCTCCATGTCTGAATTCATTTTCTCCAGCTCTTCCCCAGACCATGGTTTTGATTCACTAAGTCTCTTGGGTGTCGCACACATCGTCCTTGCTGACCTTGTGTCCTAGTCCTGCCTGTCAGTGCAGATCCTGACGTGTTGACCCCCTTTGCTGTCACTTTCATTCTTTGACATTGAGCACTTTATATAGTTTTGTTTTGTTTTTAAGACAGGGTCTTAGAATAGCTCTGGCTGTACCTGACTTGTTATGTAGTCAAGGATGACCCTGAACTTCTGATTTTCCTTCTTCTACTTCCTAAGTGTTGGGGCTCACAGCTCACCTGGTTTATACAATGCTGGAGTCCAACCCAGAGTTTCATGCATGTCAAGAAACTCTTCTGATTGAACTACATACCAAGAATCCTGGTTTGTTTTTTTTTTCCAGAGGGGACAGGGTTCATGTCGCCAGTCTGGCCTCAGACTTGCTAATTTGCTATGTACCCAAGGATGACCTCGAACTCCCGATCTTCCTGCCTCCACCTTTTACGTGTTGGGATTACAGATGGGCACCACCACACTCTACCCATATGTCCGTTTTGATACTAGAATAATGAATGTGAGCAAAACAAATATGATCACTTCCTCCCGACTGCTCACACTCTAAAGGAGAGAAAAGCTACGCCACTAGCGGGAAACTGGGCAGGTCTCCTTCAGAAAACTCAAAGGAGCAAGTTACACAGTGCTGGCCTCTTTTTACAAAACTGCCCCTTGGTGTTATGTATTCCATGTAAGATGTCACTGTGAATAATTCCCCCAATGATTCCTCTGGTTTTGTCACAGGAAAATCCAGTTCGAGTGAATCTAGAGGGTCATCATTTCCCTTTAGGGGCCTGGCCTCTCCTGGAGCCTCCTGAGAATCAGCAGGCAGAGTGGTGATATTTGTTTCTTGGGAGTCAGGTCGGCCTGTGTTTCGATGACCACTTCCGTACTTACTATGTGCTGCCAGAAGCACATAGTAACTCAGCCTCTCTCAGCACATGTATGCGTATGCGTATATATGTATGTATATGCATTTGTGTGCATGTATGTGTGTGTTTAATACCTATGCATTGCATATGTATAGACACAGATCATATATATCATCAAACAGGCTCATCATGAAACTTTGGGTGAGACAATGAGTTGGAACACTTAGCACATGGTAGTCATACATTGAGATGGATTTTCAGTCCTTTCCCTGAGAGTGAAAATAGCAAAATCAGTGAGTAGCTAAACAGACAGCGCAAAGGGTGAAGAAGGCGATACTCAGACATTTCAGCTGAATCTCCTGTTCCAGTCAACCATTAGGTAATTTAGAGTCAGCCCAGTTACTCATTAAATAATTGCATATGGGATCACTAGGTCAACTAGGTCAGGAAGATTATGAGGGAGACAGGGCAGAATTGTTGCCCTTTAATGCTGTTTCCATTTTTTTCTTTGTCTTTGATTGATTCCCTTCACTTCCCCTCCTCTCTTCCCCTCCCCTCCTGTCCCCTTCCCTTTCTTGCCCCTCCCCTCCCTTCTTCTCTCCTCCCCTTCTTTTCCCTTTCTTACTAGTGGACTTTCCACTGAGCTCCAGCTTCAGATAGCCTGATTAAAAGGACATTTGAAACCATATCGGGAGTAGCAAACAGAGAACAGAAAATAATAGGGAGGCTGTATTTCTGGGCCATGTTTTTCTTTACCGGCATTGATTAGAGCTCTCTAATCAATGATGGCTCTCACATGGTGAGTATCTTGAGAGCCTATCTACTCCGCAGGAGTATTAATTATGGCCATGTGGGCTAGCGGCCTCCCATGCTTTTATTTGTGTAGCTCTTTATATTATA
Organism: Ondatra zibethicus; assembly: GCA_004026605.1. NCBI lineage: Eukaryota > Metazoa > Chordata > Mammalia > Rodentia > Cricetidae > Ondatra > Ondatra zibethicus. Next base: position 10,303 of record PVIU01021671.1, read on the forward strand.
GGAAGTGCTGGAGTTTGACCTGTGCTGCTCTCTATGGGGATGCAGGCCAGTGAGGACTTAGAAATGTGTTCTCTGGTTGCCAGCAACAATTGGTAACTGAGGTGATGAAGGGGTAGGGGCTTTGCATAAATAGAAAAGCAAATGTATATTTGTCGGCATTGCTTTTTCCTCCGTTGTCTTACCCTCGTTCCAAAAATAAAGTGTATTGTTCCCAGGGAGAGGGATTTGCAGCAGCAGCTGCCTGCCTGCCTGCCTGCCTTCTTCCTGAAGAAGCCACCAGGGTTGACCTGAGTTTGTTCTGTCTTCAATGGACACTGGGATTCCAGCAGCCAAAAGAGATGCATTTGTGAGGCATATCAGCCTGATGCCTGTGTTCACTGCCTACTCGTTTGCCGATAAGGCATGTGCTTTGTGTGCACCTGAGTCCTAGGGCTCTGCACAGAGCTCTTTACCTGAGAGCCTGCTCCAAAACAGCCACACTGCAGTGCACCTCTGCCCTTCTCCGTAGCCTCTGAAACCGCCTCCTGTGCTTTGGCGCTGGTGAACGTCTGGCTTTCAGTGTGTTCCAGGAATGTCACCTGTTCACCTGAGGGGCCAGGCACAATTAGGAAGCCAGACATGGAGACATTACTATGCTGTCAGCTGGCTTTACAAACCTTTGAGGATGTAACAGACCATAGCACAGGCTTCTGACTGAAGGTTGTTTGCCCAGGAGAAGGAATATATATTTATGTGCTGGCATAATGAACTAGCCCATGGCAGACAAGCACTCTGAGTTACATGACTGAATTGTAATTCTAGCCCTCACCACTACTCCCAGCTTTTTGTGAGTTACGGTGTTATCTAATCCAGGCTGGCCACAAATTTGCTATGTACCCAAGGCTGGCCTTGAATTCCTGATCCTCTAGCTTTACCTTTCTGAATGATAGATGGCATGCTTGTGCTATGTAAGTATGACTGGACACAGCCCTTAAATTCTTAGTATTTCTTTTATGACAGGGTCTCAGTAAGTTGCTAAGGTTAGCTTTGAACTTGTCATCATCCTTTCTCAGCTTCAAAAATAACTTGAATTACAGGGCAGATCCATCAGGTCCAGTTTAAGAGGAGGGCATTTTATTCAGGGAAATGTAGGTAAGATTTAGGTGTAAAAATCAAGGTTTTTGGCACTGAGTTAAACTGATTTGATTGCATTCAACTCACATTGAATAAACCTCTTAAAGCATTTGATGTAGCCAGGTAGCTGTACAAAATAATCTGCTCTCTTTTCAGACAGCTTCCCTGGGATAGAGACAGCTAGCAGGAAAATGATGAAGGTACTGAATGTGATTCTGGGGACACTGGTCTTATGAGATGGGAGACTATGACAGAGATGGCAGCAAAGCTGGAGTGAAAACTAGTTCCCCGAGCTGTGGAGGCTGCTCAGTGGTCACAGCACTTGTTCTTACAGAGGACTCAGATTCCCAGTAAACACATCCATAACTTAGCCATCCATAACTCCAGTTTCAGGGGGCTCTGCTGCCCACTGTTGACTTCTAAGGGTACCAGGAACGCATGTGGTGCACAGGTGCACAATGCAAACAAAACACTCATGCATATAAAATAAAGCAACAATGAAATAGTTCTCTGGTGCTTTATCAGCAGGTACCGTGCTGAGGATGATGGCCAGTGGCAGACCCATGAACAGCCCTCCATCCACTCATCCTGTAGATAGCGAGGGCTCCATGTTAGATGCTAGGTTACAAGACGATATGATGTGCTGATGTGCTTTCTATAATAAAAAAGGGTACTTAGTGTGTTTCATTGTACACTGGCTAATCTTTTTAGGAACCAGCTTGACACAAGCTAGGCTCATCTGGGAAAAAGAAACCTCAACTGAGAAACTGACCCCATCTTATTAGCCTGTTGGCAAGCCTGTGGAGTAGTTTCTTAATTAGTGATTGATGTGGGATGCCACTCCTGGGCAGGTGGTCCAGAGTTGTCTAATAAAGAAACCGATTGAGCCACGAATCACAAACCACTAAGGAACATTCCTCCATGGTTTCTGTTTCGGTTCTTGCTGGTGGGTTCCTGCCTTGAATTTCTGCCCTGACTTCCCTCAGTGATGAACTGTAACCTAGAAGTATAAGAAGAAATAAACCATTTCCTCCCTGTGTTGCTTTGGTCATGGTGTCTTTAATTACACCAATAGAAAGGAAACCAGGACACGCTGTAACTCAGCCATCTTTCCCCAAATACATTCTGATCCCCAGCACTTGGGAATAGGAGCTGTTTGTTGTTTTGTTTTGTTTGAAAAATAAGTTTTTTTTTGCAAATATAATCAAGCTAAGACTCTCAAGATGAGCTCATTCTGGATTATTCTGGTGAGTTCTAAATCCAATGGTAAGCATCCTTGTAACAGGCATGCAGAGAAGAGGAACATGTCATGTGAAGATGGGGCGGGGGATGTAGCCACAAACCAAGGAATGTCTGTAAACCCCCCAAGTTGGAAGAAGTAGAGATCTTTGTCGTTTTAGACTCCTAGCCTCTAGAACTGCAAGACTATTGTTTTAGGCCACTGAGTTTGTGGCAATTTGTTGCGTTAGCCATTGGAAGCTGGTATAAGGCAGAATTGTCTGGAAATTGACCATGAAAGCTAGCAGGACATGGGCGTGGGAAGGTGTTTTTATCTTGGGGGTCATTCACTATCTAAGTAAGCATACAGTTCAGGGCCTGTCCTGTTCTCGGTGTTGAGCAGACAAAAGAAGGACCAGCTCTGTCGCCGGGAGGGAGTTACCCATCAGAAAGAGAAGAAGACCCAGAGGCAGGTGCTGGGGAGTGCAGAGGGGCATGCCCTAGTCTCTGGAAAGGGACACAGTCATTTTCTAAAACAACCACATACCTCATGGCAAGTGTACACTCAACCCAGGGCCAACCTCTGCTTCCACAGAGAGCACTTGTGGGGTGAGCTAAGATCTCTCTATTCCAACCTCAGTCTCAGACTGAGCTCGTAATTTATGGGATACCCATGGGAAAAAAAACAAAAAGTGTCCTTTTTGAGTAGGTTGTTGTGTGTGCAGGGTTCCTTAGTGAGTGGTCCTGGTCTGGCTTGGAACCCTTACTGAGATGGTAAGGTTGACATGGATAGGTGGGATGGATGGCAGGGAGAAGCCAAGAGAGGAAGTGCTCCTTCAGAGCAAAGGCCCTTCCAGGGAGAGCTGGGCCGAACTAGACACAGATATATCTCTCAGCTGCTGCTTTGCCTCTGAGCTTGTCCAAATATTCATCTATCAATTCATCCATTTATATATCCACCACCCATGCGTCCATCCATTCACTCATGGTACACTAGTTTGTTGCATGACATCACTATGATGTATGGGGCTGGGGTCAAGGAGTGATGGTCTGGAAAAAACAGAAACTCCATTCGGAGCTAACTGTCCCACGGGGGAGGTGGCACATACCTTGACTCTGCAGAACACTGTCAGGCAGATGTGCTTGGCACACCATGTGTGTTATGCAGACAAGGTGCTGCTTTGAATGGAGAGGGAAGGAGAGGAAGTAGGGACCCGCACAATCTGTGGGTGACCAGAGGAGGGTAGGGTAAGATGGGTAGGACTGGGGTGACACAGGGAGGCTGGTCATCTCCCTTCTCTAGAACTGCTTTCATCATGGAGAAGAACAGAGAGGAGAGCATGCTCAAATATCTGCTGTCAAGTGAGATTATCACTGGGGGGGGGGTTTGTAGTCCTGGGTTCTCTGGGATATTCTCTTTAAAATGCTGTTGAGAGTAAAGAAAAAGAAAACCGAGGAGGGCTTAGTCAATAGAGCACTTGCCATGCAAATGGGAGGATCTGGGTTTGATCCCCAGCAGCCATGTGAAGAAGCCACTACAGTGGCTGCAGGGAACGGAGTTGACAGAGACAGGGAATCCTTAGGCTCACCAGCCAAACAGTCTAATGTGCCGCAGGTGGCAGACTCAGTGAGAGAACTTGTCTGAAAGTTAGGGAGGGGGAGACACAGATGTTGACCTCCATAGGCACACATGCGTGTGCATATGCCCCTGCACACACATGTGCATGCCCATAGAAACATGTGCATAGTTGTGTGCATGCACACACACACACTCGCACACACAAAAAAGTAGAAAATAGTGTGGCCAGATTGTGGAGGTCTTGAGTGCCTGCCTAGACATCTGTCTGTCTGTCCTACAGGAAGCAGGCAACCTGTGCTGCTGATACATTTTAATTTTTCTTTGAAAAGAGTAAGATGGCCCAGGTGACTAAACTCTTCACGGCTTTGTATGGTGGCACATGCCTTCAGTCTCAGGGAGCAGAAGGCAAGTGGATCCCTATGAGTTCCAGGCCAAGTTGGTCTACAGAGCAAACTCCAGGACAGCTAGAACTACATAGACTGTTTTTGGGGAAAAAAACCCCCACATATTTTCCATCTTAAAAGTAACAATGTTTGTTATAGGAAGTTGAAGGATGGTGAGGAAAAGGGAAAAGAAGCCTCTTGCAATTTCTTTCTAAAAATGATTACTGTGTTTCCCTCCCATGTCATTTTGTAAAATGGTTGCAGAAGTCACATCTACACTATTGTGCAGCTTCGGTCTTTAATCTTACCACAATAAGGCAAGCATTTCCTGATGCTATTTCCGTCCCTAGGAACTGGGTTTTTAGTGCCATGTCCAGGAGACACATTCTAACTTATTGCATCTTGCCTGTATGGCTGAATATTGGATTTATTAGCTCTTTCTTGTCCTTGTGGATCATGCTGGTATGAGCCCCACCACGTGATAAAGCTTCTTCCATATCTGTGATCAATACCTTCGGCTGGACCCCTCGACGGGGATTCACCAAATCAAAGGGCCCGGGCATCTTGAAGGTTCTTTGAACGTTCTGCCAAATCGCTTCCTCGGGGTTTGTTGAGCTTTGGGAAGTACATGATGACAGGCGAGTCTCATTGCTGAGGACAGGCAGAGCCAGGCCGGAGAGAGAGAGCATTCCGGGCATTCTCCTGAGGAGAGACATTCCGGAGTCGTCGAAGCTGCGGCCCTGGCGATGTGCTGTCCTGATAGCAAAGTCTTGCTGGCGTGCCTGCTGTTTATAAAAAGCTGGTTCCAAAGTCTTCCCTACAAAGACGGCCATGCTCCGGGTGTTCGGACTTCTTTTTGCCCTCTTCCCAGAGCACGGTAAGTTTACTTCCACTGCAGGGCCTTTGCATTCACTGTGGTCCTTTAGGGAGATTTCTCTTTCCCCCGAAGTTGCCACACTGGGGGCCATCTTACCACCCATCTCCAGGCTCTCCCACCACACTGATTTGAATCACAGCACTCTATGACTTCTGGTGCATGTCAGTGTCCAAATGGTATTTGTAGAATGACTGAACATAGTCACTCAGTCCTTTAATCTTCAAATATTTCCCAAGTGCTACTTTAAAGTATTTCTATTAAGATAAAGAAAAGAAAAATACCCAGCAGCACATTTTTCAGAACTGGTACCTATCCAGGCTCTCGTTTCTTTATTCATGTTTTCCTTGGTTTCTGCACATCTGAGATCTGCGCTCCCTTTCTCTATTGGAATATATACCATGCTCCTTGCTCTTCTGAGGCCTTTGCACATGCATTGACCCCTGACTTCCAACTGCACACACAAACATGCATACAGGCACACACCTCACACAGAATAGTCTGGAACAGGCTTCTTTATGAACTCCTCCTCTCTCGGCCTTAAACCAATGCTTCTCTCTCTAGGGAAGCTTTCTTCCTCGGGCCCTCGCAGAGGGGCAGCTTCCCCTCTGCGATAGCTCAGTCCCAGAACTTCTCTCAGTGGAGTGCCTCCCATTCTGTTATCCCCCGATGAAATCGTAACCCCTGGAAGATGGCGAAGCGGAAACTGAGCGGCTTCTGAGACAAGGTTAGAAGTCTTGTCTTCCACCTGAGTCTCTTGACATGGTTACTCTTGGGGACTAATCATCTCAGATTGAGAAGTTTTCGCTGGCTTAGGAGCTCCAGCTAGAGGCCTGGATGACAGCCAGCCTTAGCTGACGTGGTAGTTGGTGGTTCTGTCTCCACTGGTCACCAAAGTCCGAATCAGAGGCATGACATCTATTGAAACCACCAGGGACTGTTTGTTACATGGCTCTGGAGACCAAAAGCCACACTATTTTAGAGTGCTAAGATCATGCTATCTTCTTCACTGTGTCCCTTACGGCTGTGGGATAGGTAGTTCTTCCTTGATTATCCAGTAAATAATGCTTCTTTCCTAGCCCATAGCTTTGTGAGTGGAAAGACTATGTTGATCATGATTTTTCCCCTTTTATTTATTCTAACATTTGTTTTTCAGTTGACAATTGTCACTTTATGAACACTAAAAAATGTTCAGTAACTCTGCCACAGGGTGAGTTTCAGGAGAGTCAGGAGAGATATATATATATCTCCTACATATATACATATATATATATATACATCCTGACTACACACACACACACACACACACACACACACACACACATCCTCTCAGCACTATATCTAGGGAGTCAAACAACTGTTTGCTCCCTGATACTCAGGCACTAAGCTCAGCCAGTTCAGGCCCCTGTTTGAGTCTGATGGATTCTTATCCATCACGGTGCTGAGCGGTTCCAGCTCCTACATCAGATGCGCAAGGCAACCAGTCTTTCTGCAGTCAGGAAGAAGAGCGATGATGCTTATGCCAAACTTGCTGTCTCCTGTTTCTTCAGTCTGAAACCCTAGCCTAAGGGATGACGCCACTCACATTCAAGGTGAGTCTTTCCTTAATAACTCAAGAAACATCCTCACAGACATGCCCGGAAGTATTCTCCTAGGTAATTTAAATCCTTCCCAGTTAACTCTAAAGATTAATCATCATCATATACATAGACATCTGGATTTGGGGGTAAATAAATCTCTAATTCAGAGGAGCCCCTGGTCTGCTGTTATATATAAGCAAATTCCATCATTACAGGTACACTACAAGATTGTTAGAAATGAGATTAGGGAGCTAGGCTCAAAAAAGGGGTAAGAGGAGAGTGATGCCCTTGGTTTATGTCTGTGCTTGTATTTAGATGAACAGCAAATACTTAATTGTTGGTTGAATGGATACAATGTTGAAGCAACTGTATGGAAGACTTTGTCCACTGTGGAGTGCCACCTAAATGGAAAGTATTGCTCTTACATGAACACTTAGTTTCTGCATTAAGACCATTTACAAGACAAATAAGGAAAACCCCAAGTCTAATTGGTTTAAAGAGACAGAGAAATGGTTAGTTCATAAGACAGAACTTCAGGGGTTCGAGTGCTGTCAAGATCCCTTCAGCTTTGATCTTATCTGTAGTGGTTCCATTCTTAGATTCTCTCTAATTGCTGCTTCTCAAAGCTGAAGACTTCCTTGTCTGAGGTGCAAGCTCAGAAGAGTCCCACAAGAGGCTATTTCTGGTTGTTCGGCACACATTCCTGGATTTGCATTGCTTGTCCAAGTTTGTTCTAGCTTGAGTGGTATGTCTCTCTGAGGCAAGTATGGATGCAGAATGGTATCTGTTATCTTTGGATAGGCTGGGCCTAGTTCTTGGCTTATTCTTGGAGCTGGGGCTGAGGGCAGGGTGACTGCAGCTGCCAGTGGTTAGGACCGTGGTTGCAGGTTGGAATCTTGTGTCTTTCATTTAAGAGCATGTATGTAGTCCAGCTGAGACATCTCTCAAGAGGGTATTTTGGCAGCACCCATGTCACAGAGACTCTGTAAGGATTGAATGAGTTCCCGTGTGTGAAGGGCTTAGAGAAATGTCTGTACACATGAACTAGCTTAGCTGTTGTTGCCTGACTAAGAACAGGGTAGGGATGGTTCCAGAGAAACTCAGGCAACCTATTACCAGGAAAGGGTATGAATGAATGCTCAAAAGGTCAATATAAAGTTTCATCGTATGTGCTTCATCCCCAAATTCTTCCCCCATAGTCTCTGGAGGGAAGCAGGCAGAAAGGTCTTCTGGGAGGCAGCCACCTGGGGCTCAGATTCGCTTCTTGGTGTCAAGCTCTGTCCTCCCAGGAGATGTTCTGAAGTACAGCCATGTGCTACTCATCACGCCTCCTGCAGGGCTGAATGTCGCCTTGGAAATTGGTGCTCAATTTTCCAGCCTTCACCTGTGGGGTGGTCTTAGGATATCCATGCTCCGGCCAGCCTGAGTGCATATTAAACCATTTCAGAATGTTAGGAGAGGAAGTCTGCATGCTCAGTGTGCAATTTAGCTGGAAGAATTGCAACAACATGCATTTTGGTATGTTCCTCATTTTGCAAATGAACGTTATTTTCATAATGGACCCTAATGGCTCCCTCAGAGTAATTCTGCACTGTCATATTAATATGGATTATGATGCTTTAATAAGAGTTGACTTCAGATTCCGTGGGCTGCTCGTCAGGGTCTCTTGGCTGCTCAGACACACAATCAGCAGTCATTACTCTCCTTGTGAATTGATATTTACTCCTCATTCATTATTTCCACAGAGTTAGTGAGGTCATGAAAAATCAAGGAGCCCCAAGCTACGGCAATAGCTTGATGTGACAAAGGACTGGCTTTAAAGTCCTTAGACAATCCCAACACCAGAAGCGTGGTACCCACACCATTGGAGCAGGCCTGGAGTTTCCACATCTCCATCATTCTCCTGTACTCTCCGAAGAGAGACCCTAGGGCTGCTCCTGACTTCCTTCAGATGGGAATGCTCCCATCATAAAGCAGGATGGATAGTCACAGACAAGCAGTCTGTGGTTTTGATCTAGGTGCCTGCAAAGAAGCATAAACTCTTTGAATTTTTTAAGGGGTGTTGACTTCATGTACAGAACTCCAATCCTATTGCTCATGGACATAGGCAGTGGCTATGATAACCTATGGCCCTAAGGCTCCAGTGACTCACTGTTGCCTCTGTCCAGCATGTAACAAGGCTCAAGGCTTTCTTTGATCTCTTTGAATGGTGACCTGGAATTCCAGACTCCCAGCTATAGGGTTATCATCATCCTCATCTATCCCTAGGAGTCTAAAGTGGATCCTGCTTCCCAGCTCCATTCTGAATGGCACTCACTACCTGCCAGTCTGACTGCCCCTTACCTTGGCCTTATCCCACAGGACAATCCCACATTCTACCACCCAGTCAAGACAGGCACAACATAAAACACTGCCTGACTTTGTCACACTGTGTGCCAAGCTCTATAGCCATTCTTGGCTTGGAATGTTTGATCACATAATGTATTCTCATGTATGACATATATGATCTGTGACTGATAAGCATACCAGACAGAGCCTGGCCAGTGCATCAGAGAAACTGGGTTCTCATCCAGCTCCAGAAACACACTAGCTGGGCCCAGTAGGGTAGGCTACACCACTTGTCTGGTCCTCACTGCAAGATGGGCTCTGTTGCAGCTCTCTGAAAATGAGACATGTTGGGAACACAGCACACTGCCTGGTGTGCAGCAGACTTTCTCCATGGTTGTTTCTGACACTACCTTGAAAGCTAGGACCCAGGTTTGGTTTGCCCGTAGAGGACACTGGGTCCTGGTCTCCTCCTCCTTTCAGTATCCCAACTCTTTTTGGCCTCTTGGCCTTTCTTCCTCAGATTCTAGTGTCTTGCATCTTTCTAAGTCCCACACACAGCTTTAGGAAGATAGACGAACACAGTGCTGTTTGTTTTGAAAGTAAATTCAGTGTTGACCCTCTGAGCAAACACCCCCTACAATCCATTCTATTACCACATAGGCAGCACATTCAAACAAAGCCTTTTGGCTTGAAGTTAAAATTATTGTCCCACTGGGAAGCATAAACTGGGTGTGGGAGGGGGCTGGCTGTGTGAAGGAGGGGCACACGGTGTCTGGCAGACCATGTCCATTGAAAGAGGAGCCGGGCTCCTTACTGTTAGCATTCACCTTGGACAAATGTGCTTCTCTTTCCCCCTTCACGTGCAGGAAAAATGACAGCAATGTGTTCAAAGGTTGCAGGCAGGAAAGCAACAACAACCACACACTGAAATCAGTAAGCGCTCCATTCAGCTGAACTAGGGTTCTGTTGATGGCAGGCTAGTCAGTTGGTAATGTCTCAAATGGTATATGTTTATGACTTCACACACACACACACACACACACACACACACACACACACACCCCAACCCAGTTAGTGGAGCCAAGGAACTTCCCTTTTTTTTCTGTCTAATAATGGCATTACTATTGATAAAAGTTGACATTTATTGGGTACATTTTATCTTCCAGGCTCTGAGCATGGTGGATGGTGGAAAATTTGATATATAAACTTAATTCTCAGAATCCCTTTGAGAGGAAGTCATTACTTTTATTCTCATTTCTCCAAACAGGGAGACTGAGGCACAGAGTTCATTTACTTACCCAAAGCCACACAGTTGGTGATTTGGGCCTTAGTATTCTGACACCAGAACCCAAGTGATCCAATTCCTCTTTGTTTGGCCTCGTGTGAGCTGCAAATGAGTTTGCAACCACTGTAGGTATGTATGACCAGGACATAGGGGAGACACAGAGACAGCAGAACCTGTCCTGTGAGCTGGGATCTCTGGGCCTGGGGTAACACTCAGTTATCTACTGTTGGTCTTGTCACCCCCTAAGAGATTGGGGACCTTGGAGGATCATTCTATTTCAAATGTTCCTACCAGCCTGAACCATATATATGACAGTCACAGGGGCTTAGTGAGTGCTTGAGTCGAACAGGTAGGTGCTAATCCAGGGGTGTGCTGATAGTGAATGTGAACTCAGTACTCCAGAGGAGATGGAGATGGGCAAGGAACAGAGAGGCTGGAGAAAGGCGTGGGAAGAAATGAGTAGTGAGGGTGACCTTGAGAACTGTGGTAGACCTAGGGTAGAAGAAAAATGGCTGGGGTCAGGACAGCACCCAGGGACAGGATGGAAGCAGAGGATGATGCAACAGGTGCCAATAGGCCAACCACAGTGAGCGCATGAACTAGGAGCAGCTAGCCGGTCACTGCTTAGTGTGGAAGGATGCAAAAAAGCCCTTTTCAAGATCTTGGTGGGGGTGGTCCTTGTATGAGCAATGGCTAAGTTCGCAGAGTTTTGGGGTCAAATCTCCTCCATTCTTGGATTGTAGACTCTTGAGCACTCACAAGGCAAACACACCTCTCACAGGACTGAGAGGATCAAATGAGATAACGTGTGGGTGGGGCCTAACGCTGCTCCGTACTAAATGGGTTAACAGCCATTGGTCCCTCTGTAACTCTGAGGTGGAGGATGAGCCGGAGATGAGAAGCCTGAGCAGGAGGCAGGTTTGGTGGCAATCATGGGACCGTCCCAACAATAACTAAAGAGGACATTTACCGTAGGCTCCTGTTCCTCATCCCATCATGACCCGGGTAGGTGAGTGTCTCCCGGAGGAAGCATAGGATGGAGAGACTGCTTTGTATCATATGTGCCTGTTGGCTTCTGGGATGGTGGGCTTCTCCACTTCTCTCACTGCTGTGGTTCAGTGTGTGATGGCAGAAGAAATTTTAGTAGTGAAAGTAATTCGAGGCTGCAAATTTGGGGGGCATTAGGTTAGTGCCCAAACCTTTTGGAAGCATCTTTTCCTTCCTGCTTCTCAGAAACACACAAGCTTCGTTGCTCCTATCCCCTAGAGATTCTGGACCCTCACTCCTTCCCTTCTTTCTGCAGGCTCTCCACCTATGCTTCCCGTTGACTGAACAGCTTTGGGTCAACCTGGACATTCTTTAGTTTTTTTTTTTATATTTTGCTGCCACTACCAAGTTCATAGTGTTGAGTTTTTCAAGTTTTAGGGCTGCTAGCAGGTCAGCTACATGAGGGCAAGGCACTCCTTCATCGAGTTGGCTCTTTCAGTTCCTCTTCTAGAACCATGCCAGGCACATGGCAGGGATTCCAGAAGCATTTGGGCAGAGACTCATTGTCTTTCTTCCAAGGACACACACCTTCCTGCTGGGTTTCAGACACACATCCAGAAATTGCTAAGAAGCAAGCTTACTTCTCCAAGCTTGCTTCTTGCGGCCCTTTTATATTCTCCAGAACGTGATGTCATGGGCCTTTAATCCCAGCATTCAGGAGGCGGAGGCAAGAGGATCTCTGTGAGTTTGAGGCCAGCCTGGTTTACACAGAAAGTTTCAGGTCAGCTAGGGCTACATAGTGACATCCTGTCTCAAAACAGAACAAAAAAGATTTATATCTTTCTTCTCAGTTTCATAAGAAACAATTTAAATGGGGTGGGTGATTTGTTGGTTTGGAGAAATGGATTTTATGGTATAGTGTGTGTGTGTGTGTGTGTGTGCGTGCGTGGTGTGTACACAGGTGTATGTGGGCAGATAGACTTGGTTGGTTATGGGTTCTGTAGCCCATGTGGCTGGAGAATGCTCACTGGTGTTACACAGAATGGCTGCCCCTCAGGACTCTTGGTCCCCTCCTATGATTCCTGGGTATTCTGGGGCCATCTGCGAAGCCTGTGCACTACAGCAAGAGCTGGGTCTTTAAGGAGGATGGACTCTCATTCCTTTCTGCTCAGTTTTCCACTGGCTTACAGGCTCCTCCAGGAAATTTTGGATTTTTAATCATCTTTAGTACAAGTCATTTTGGTGTTAGTGTTTATTTTTCTATCGCTTTTCTCCTTTTTCTTTTGCTCTTCCCTGCCCCCCCCCTTTTTTTAAACGAGCTGTCTACTAGACATTCGCTTGCCTGGTTTGTTTTATTGTTTTGACACTCACCTTCTCTCTTCCTGGATGGCACCCTTGAGACAAGGCATATCCTTGCCCTTGGGGAGCTTCTGGGCAGGGTTTGGTTGCTCAGAAGGCATCTGAGTGTACGGCAGGGTGAGGGGCAGGTGTCAGGGACAGCTTCCAGAGGTGGCGAACCCTGTCAGTGAGAGCTGAGGATGCTGCAGACATTATCTCATCCACTCTCCCTCTGAGAACCTTGCTTTTATCCCAGCGGTGTGACATCACCTCTCTGTGTCTTGGTTTCCTCATCTGTGAAATGCACTCACAGATGACCTCAGAGGAGTATGATGAGGGCACCGTGGTTAAAATACATACAGGGTGCTTTGTATTTGTGTCATGCAAGGTTGGATGTTCTGGGTGGCTCTGGAATGCTGCCTTGGAGGACATGAGACAGTAGAGGGTGGGTGGCTTAAGGAAGGAACTTACAGTAAGTTTTGGATTCTGAGCTCTGTGACCTTGCCTATCTTCTTGGAAGTACAGAAAGTCTGTGGGGTCAAGGTACACTACTGAGGGATTCTCAGCCGGAGTGGGTGGTCACCTCCCATGACTCACACTGCACGGGTCGTGGCATCTACAATGGGCCACCGACTTCCCTGGTTTCCTGGCTTTGGCACTTGCCTCTTCACCCTCAACCTAGACAAGAGTTGGCATTTGAAAAAGGAGGATGACTTGGTCCAAACAGCCAGCTCTTGTTTCATGCTTCTTTGGATGGTCAGGGAGTTCTTTGCAGTGGAAAGGATGAAGCCAATTGAAGAACCAAAGGTTCTCACCATGGAGCTGTTGGGTGACCCAAAACAAACATTCATTCTTATGGAGTTGGTGTGGTGAAGGGAAAGCAAGGAACAGGGCGGGGGGGGGGGGGAGGAAGAGGAGGAAAATAAAAGCCATCCATACTTGTCTCTTGGTGCTGCCGAAATCACTTTTAATCCTCAGTACCGAGTCAGCATGGGGTTCTTCTTGGAGCCACCTCCCAGCACAGTTGTAGGAGCCCAGATAAAGATTTATGTGGTTTGTTTGCTTCCCCCAGGTCTTTGAAGGCCTAAGGCGGAGTCAACATTTATGGCTGGTTGGTTAACCCTACAGCTCTCTGGAGTCTCCTTCTGCGACCCCTGGGCAGGAGGCAGCAGGCTTTGGCTGCCCCATCTGGAGAGCTGGCTGTCCAGGGAGGAGAGTGGCTCAGGCCCACCAACTCTGCAGGCTTTGCTCGCCACAACAGCGTCATCCCAGTGCAACGCCCCCACCATCTTCAAAATAGAACCAGTTCATATTCCCCAGGGGACTGAATGCTTGAAAATCTGCCTCAAAGGTTGGGGGTGATGCTTCTAAGGTTGAGTGAAGCAAGACTTCAAGTCAGTTTGACTTAGAAATGTCTAATTCAGATCAGGCAAGAGAGGAACTGCCCAGTGTTCTTTGGTATAAAAGACGTTGTAGAAAGATAGGCACATATTTAAAAAATAAACCAATCTATGCTGTATTATTTTTTTTAAACGTTAATATTTTCCTGGCACTGCTGGTTAGAATTACTTGTCCGGGTGTCCTGAACTTGGGTTTTGAGACCCAGCTGAGAAGCCGGCACAGCTGGAGGGATGGAGACACCTTGGGGAAGCGAAATATTTGGTGTGCCTTTCAGACCTGATTAAAAAATGAATCTGTTTGTTTTGGTCACATGCTCCTCCACATCCCAGGATAGCCACTGAAAGAACATTGGAAAAATATGTCTTTTGGGGGTTAGGTTGGCCCACTGCTTCAGAGAAACAGGGGCCTTGTAGGATTTTATTTTTTACCTCATGCCAGAACCTCTGAGAACTTAAAGCTCCCAGCTTGCATTTCTGTTCAGGAACCCTGGCAGGGGTGGAGGGGTGGGGGTAGCAAGCAGTGGGACATTTGGAGTTTTTCCTCTGAGAAATGCTAGAGGGAAGCAAATACTGGGAAAGGTAGTTCACCCCCATGACTGTTGCTTCGTTCTTTTGGTCAACAAACTGGCCACTCAAACTCGATAGAAGTCTCTGTTGACCCGCAGCAATTCTGAGAAGGCGGTGGCCATCTGGCCTCCTGATGCTATTTCTTCATCTCAGTAAAGTATTCTGGTGGGAGCATCACATTCACCATATAGTTGAGGGATAATTCCTACCACCCTTCTGGAAGACAACCCTGGAATCTTCTGGATTCTGAACCACAAGTCGGCTTCCCCTCGCTCTCCCCTTAGTTAGGGTCTCTTGTATTCCAGGCAGCCAGGAACTTGCTATGGAGATGAAGATGGCCTTGGACTCCTGCTCCTCCTGCTGCCACATTCCAAGTGCTGGGATTACAGCTGTGTGCCATAATACCTGGTTTATGGGGTTGGTGGGGATCAAATCCAGGTCTTTGTGTATGTTAGACAAGCCCTCTATTGGCCAAGTTACATACTTAGCTTCACCATCCTTCTTTTAGAGTAGGGTAAACTGAGGCACTGTGATACGAGATCATAGACTGCACAGCATTCCTGATGCTTTTTACATCCTCTGGGCTATGTTTTCCCTCTGAAGTCATAGTGGAACCATTTAAAATTATGGAGCCAGAAAAACCTAGATTCAATTCAGTGCCTTCTATTTCCTTTGGTTCCTCTAAGCCTCAGTTTGTGCATCTTTAGAATGGAGATCTAAGCAACAACAGCATGACTAGGGTGGTGATGGGAATAAACCAGATGTGGTCTTAGGAGCACCATATGACAAAGCTGTCTATAGAGAGTGTGACTATTGACATTTGTAGACCAGGGTCTCTGAAGGAGTCAACCAGTTCATGGGGAGCCTAAGAGGCCTCTCAGAGGGGCAGCTGCGACCTTGGGGGCTGTGCTGGGCAGCGGTGGTCTCCAGAGTTGACAGCTCTGGTTTCTCTACTAGGAGGCAGAAATATTTAACATAACACAGTGACCTCACCAAGGCGGCAGCAGATGCTACCATCCATAAACAGCCGTCTGTTCAAGCTAAGCCCGGCCCCACATGCCTCAGGTAGATGGGGAAAGAGAGATTGAATTGTTCAGTCTGGCAGGAAAGCAACACAGCCTTTACTCATAACTTTAAAAAGCAGGTTCAACAGGTTTTACATCGGAAAGGCGTGGAACAGGATGAAAACAGGACAATAAAGATACTTTCTTTTTCACGGGGAATCATTCTCCTTTCGCTCTCCCCCCAAATTCTTCCTTTCCTCTAATCACCCGTCCCCTGCCCCCCATTTCAGCACCCATAACTCCTGTTTCCCACCAGCTAAAGAAATGTGTCAGGCTCCAATTAGGCAGACCCAGATCCATAAAGGCACACTCTCCCCAAATGAGCAGAAATATTCCAAGTTAAAAATGTATATAAAATGTTTATGAAATGAGGAGGGCAGAGACGCAAAAGTTATTGTAGGAGCTGGCCAAAGGTAGGTATGAGCACACACATCTGATGTTTTTTTTGTGTGTGTGTGATTGCCATGTAAAATGTGTAGACATGCTCCTGCTCCCTTTCTGGAAGGCCTTCCATTCCCTGCCCCCATTCCCAGCTAATGCATGTGCGCGCGTGCATGCGCGCGCGCACACACACACACACACACATGGGAAGACACATAAATGCACACACTCGCTGACTGAGGAATCCAGCAGAAACAACAGGCCAGGAGCTTGTTGTTTTAGTTCGCTGTTTTCATTTCTGTGCACCTGTACCTCTTGCCCCCGTCTCCCACCACATTGTCCCTGTCTCAGCCCTCAACATGGAGATGTGCGTTGCTGAAGAAGTCACACATTATGCAATTTGGTTTCCTCAGGAATTTGTGAGGAAAACCTCTGGATCCCTGTCAATGGGTTTAATTGCATCCTTTAGGTCCTGGACATATTTCACCTGCCATGGATTTGTTCTGTGGGACCCCAGAATCTCTATCTAATCCTTCTTCTTCTCCTGACTTCAGAAGCTACATGCATGGTAAACTTGAGGCCTTTGCCCTTTGCAGGAACAAGGTCGTGAGGTGGGTGTGTGGGTAGGAAGTTCAGCCTGGGATGCTGACATTCTGGTGGCTAAAGGGTGGGTGGAGGGTGGGCTCAGACTCTTGGTGGATGACGAGCTATTTCATGTATTTGACGTTTAGCTGCTATGGAATCCTATTTGCAAATGTTAAGTAACCTAGTCAATGTGGTCCAAATTATCAATAGCAGCAGGGGGAATGTTGACTGCCACAAGTTAGGCTTTGAAGAGATTTCTGGGTTCCTGGTGCAATGTCTTAAATCCAATTTCCATTTGCTGGGTTTCTAAATTATGGAAGGAACAGGATTGCAAAAACAAAGTAGTGGCTTCTCTCTGGTGGTGGTGGGGGGAAGCCAATGTGGATCCAAAGAAGACCCACAGGAAAATCGTCCCAGGCCTTGCTCAAACGTGAGAGCAACCATACACAGCTACCCAGAGGAGAGAAGGCTCAGAAATCGGTGGTGGCTTCTTGAAACATGAAGAATGAGTTGATAACTAAGAACACAGATTCTAAGTTCATTTAGGCCAATAAATGTTGTCTTAGAAGGATCCCTGAAAGACAGTGGGTCTGTTTTTGGCTGAACACGGAGAGGTCAGTACCTAAGCCTTACAACTGTTTCATTTCACTATCATACAAAGGCGATCATGTGCATTTCCTCCTGTTTAATTGGCCTTCTACCAGATCCATCTCAAGGTTAGCATTTGGCTGACTTCAGATCTAGCAGCGTGAAGATAGTGTGTGTTTATGAAGACCTCAGGGGCAGCTTATCTGGGTAGTTTTAGTCTAAGATACCTCATGAAAGTACCATCAATATGTTGGTAAGGGCGGCAGGTAACTGAGACTTCAAAGAGCTTTGGGAGATCTGCTTTGCAGATTGCTTCATGGCTGGCTCTTGGCAGAGGCCTCAGTTTCTCACCAAATGGGCTTCTCCAAAGAACTAACTGTTTGAGCTCCTGTGAGTGTGTGTGTGTGTGTGTGCATGTGTGTGCTCTCACGTGCACACACATGAGTATGGAAGTCAGAGGGTGACATCTTTCCCTATCACTTTCTACCTTATTTATTTATTTATTTATTTATTTATTTATTTATCTTTGAGACAGGGCCTTTCACTAAATGTAGACTGAGACTGAGCTTTCATTTCCCAGCCACACAGACCTGAATAACCAAGCAAACACTATATGAATTACAACACTGGCCAAAGGCTCAAGCATTATTCCTAGCTAGTTCTTGTATCTTAAATTAACCCATTTCTGTTAGTCTATGTATTGCCCCATGGCTGTGGCATTACCTCACCTTCTACATGTCTTGTTTCCTTGGTGGCTGACTGGCAACTGACCTGACTCTGCCTTCTTTTTCTCTGTATCCCTGCTCAGATTTCCAGCCTGACTTTACTAAGCCAGTGGCCAAAACAGCTTTATTTATTAATCAATGAAAGCAGCACATATATAGAAGGGCATCCCACATCAACTAAACTTGTCCAGGCTAAGGGGCCAGCAAGCTTGGTAATCTGCTTATCTCTGCCCCTCCACCTCTCAGTCTGATGTTATAAATATACTTTGATTAGGGTCCAGATACCATTTGAGTGCAGGGGATCTGAACCTGGGTCTTCATGTTTTAGAGTAAGCAACCTCTCAGCCATCTCCATAGTCCCTCGAACTTCTTGACATGATGACCATCTTCCCTAGAGCCAGGGACTCAAGCAAGTGAGCAAGGCAGAATCCATAATCTCTTTAAGACCTAGCCACATCTGCTATCTTCTAGTCAATACATGGATATTAAGCTCAGTCAACTTGCAATGGTAGGAGAATTAAACCATCACTCTCTTGTTTTCCTTTCCAGTGCTGATAACTAAAGCTGGTGCCTCACACATCCAAGGCAAATGTTCTGTGATAGAGTTACATCCCCAGTCCCAACTCCTTCTTTTGAAGGGAGGAGTATCAAAGAATTTATGGACTCACTTTCTAGTGACCACTGTGATAGCCTTCCTTCAGGGTACTAAATATAGATATCCATTTAACAACCATCAAAGGGGTCTTTCTGAAATTTCACATAGCTATCATAACACCCCTGGCTAAATATTTTCTAATTCCCTGGGTTATTCTGTGCATTACTTGGTATATACACCTTTGGTTTCTGTTTGCAGTCTGATAACGAAACTAAAACTTGTTTTCTTGGCTGGAACAATGGAGAAAACAGAATTCAGCATAATTGCTAGAGCTTATTAATGCATACTAAGCACAGAGTCTGGCATCTAGTAGGTGTTCAATTAATCCTTAATATTGAAATAGTGACCTCATTAAAGATATTTTGGATAGACTTCCTTCCACATTGGGGCTTTAAAGAGCAGCTTTTCATATTGCTGCTTAGCCTGAGGATTTTACCCAAAATGCCCCAAATTGATCCGATTCCATCCCCCAAGTACTTTGTCCAGCTAAGAGTCTCCATCCTGTTAGATTGTTTAGTAGTTTTCTTTTTTATTATATTTATGAGTCTGTGTATTCACTTCATCTGGACTTAACTTTGGTAGGTTGTATGCATCTAGAAATTCATACATTTCTTTTAGATATTTGAGTTTAGTAGAATATAAAATTTTAGAGTATGTCCTTATGGTTCTCTGAAGTTCCTTGGTGTCTGTGGCAATGTCTCCTTTTTCATCTCTAGTTTCATTAATTTTTGGATCTTCTCTCTCTCTTGACTAATTTGGGTAAAGACTTGTCAATCTTGCTAATCTTTTCAAAGAATCAAATCTTCGTTTTGTTGACTCTGTGTAGTGATTTTTGTTTGCTTGTCTCTATTTCACTAACTTCAGCCCTGATTTTGATGCCCTCTTCCTATCTACTGTTAGCAGGTGTTGCTTGCTTCGTGCTTTTCCAAGGCTTTCAGGTACATCATTAAGTTACTAACTCGAGTCCCCTCCTTCCCCTTCTTTTTGTCCCCCTCTCTCCCTCTTTTGCCCTCCCCTCCCTTTCTTTCTCCATCTTCCTCCGCCCCCATCTTCCTCTTTATAAAGACCTTTAGAAAAGGAGATTCTATTGCCTCCTACAGCCACCTGTTTCCAGAGCTCAGCATCTGGATGTCTGGGAGAAAAGAGTGGGGAAGATGATGGGCTGGCAGAACAGCTGGGTTGGAAAGAACTTATTCTTGGCCTTTTTTATCTGGAACCAGATTCCTTTTTTTTTTCTTAGTGTTAGTGATGGAAAGAGTGGGATCAGGAAGGTAGGTCACAACCTGCATCCAGTAGAGGTGACCACTCTGAAAATCAATGCAGATAGAGGTCAAGCCTGCACAAATGTTGATATCTGGGGGCAATTAAGAGAAGTCCTTTGGATGGACTTAAAGATCTGAAGGGAGGACTCTGAGATGTCCTTGCTCAAATTAGACATGGCCAAATTCTGAGCTTTAGTTTATTTTCATCTCAAGCTACTTTATGGTTGTTTTTAAGTTAGAGAAATATTGTTTCCTTTAAGTCAAATAATTCAGCCTTGTGTGAAAATGCTAATTCTAGCTTCCACTTCTCAGTCTAAACTATTAATGTAGCAGCCCATGTTTCTTTCTGAGTTTACTTCTGGGTGTAGACATACAACACACCTATGCTGCAATAGGATTTAAAACAATTGAAAAGTAGACAGGATCCATAAAATGCATTTCGTCTTCCTTGTGTCTTCTCAATACATCAAGGTATCATTCCAGGTCAAGAGAAACAGATGGCTTTTCAAAAAGATGTTTTTATTTGTTATTATGTGTGTGAGATGTATGATCTCTCCATATACACACATACATATGTGTAGATAGATCTGATGTGGTCAGAGGACACCTTTTAGCGTTGGTTTTCTCCGATGTCTGTGGGTTTAGGGATCGAGTCAAGTGGTCATGCTTGTAGAGCAAGTACTTTCACCCTCTGAGTCTTCTGGTTGGCTAAAACAAAACGGAATGATGTTGCTCACCATTTAGCACTGTACCATGGAGGAAACAGAACTGCCCAATTCTTGGGCGGTTTGCGTTAGTTTTGTCACTATCAGCAGCTGAAATGAC
>PVIU01021672.1:0-31072 GCA_004026605.1 Ondatra zibethicus
AAGGAGGCACTCAAAGCTTCAGACAGCTCCTGTAGCTGTCACATCACACACAAAATATATTGAAGATCTGGGAAAGAAGGGAAAAGGTCAAAGGAAGTCCAAGCCCCCTCTGCCCCCAGAGGCCTACAAACCAGTTTACAGCTCGTGCGCACTCTCCTTGGCTGAGGCTACACGTGTTCCGAGTAAGAAGCGCCAACAGGGTCCGACAAGGCCTGTACCAAGAAGGGCTCCGAAATTTGAGGTACAGGACACCTGCCCTTTGCAAGCACACGGGCAGCATGACCAGCATGTTGACATCAGCAGACAGGGTCCATAGCTTCAAAGAATGGTGTTTTCCCTCCTGGAACTCTCGCCTGAGGAAATAAGCTGAAAAACAGAGACAGAACAAAGTCTTCACGTGTGTGGTTTGTTTTTTTTTTTTTTTTTTAAAAACTCCTGCCCCTGTGAGAATCGGGAAGCCAAATAACTGAAGCGTCTAACAGCTCAGGAGGGTAAAATGATTCCATGCCACACAGGTGACAGCCATTTCAGTCCCACTGCTGGCCCTCCAGCAGGATGACCTCTGCTTTAAGAAAGGTCAGTGAGAACCCACTAGAAAGAAATGAGCGAATGCTGCTTCTGTGTGATGGGATTCTGCATGTTTGCGCGGGGGCTTTTTGTCCTTAAAGTGTTCTCTGCTTCCCAAATTTCCCATAATGACTATATGTTAACCCTTCTCTTGGGGGAAACCACTGTAAAAGGTAGCAGCAGATTATAGGAACCCAGTTCCACTGATCTTCAGGCTAAGAAACAAAAGTAATAAGCAAATAGGCACCTTACCTCCTGCAGATGAACAGAGATCTCACCCTAAACCAGTCTGAGGACTGGCTCTGTTTCGGATTCCTCTTCCTCAGGTTCCTTCCTCTGCTCTTAAGTTCAAATTCTAGGGCTGGGCTCTCATCTTCAGACTCCAGCAAGGAACATACTTCATTTGGAATTTCCTTCCTGCTGGCCACAGACACTGGGGCTGCACTTGCCCAGCTGCTAGGCGCTAAGCAGCAAGTTCAGTGTCCAAGGACAAGTTGGGCCAGCAGCGAACTGGGCTGCCATTTTGTGGCCAGAACCGATAATAGTACATGTGTGGCTTTCACTGCAGAAGCAGTATTTTCTGGACCCAAACTGAACTGCAGGTGTCTTTCTAAGGGCACCTGAATTTGTGCCCCAGAAGCCCCTGGAGTGTGAAGGAGGCAGTCACCCCCGAAGCCATGCTGGCTAACTGAAGTTCAGCAACAGGCCTGGGAGAGATCACCCCTCCTGAAAGAGCCATGGAGGTGCTGGGCAGCAGTGCTGCACGGGTGCAGTCTCTAGAGAGCTAGCCCTGGTCTCTTCTTTCCGAACCGAAGACTCCTTAGAGTCAGAGGGGCTTGAAGAGCAGGGCAGCAATGCCACCTCCACCACCTTGAGGACACAGTCTGCTCGGGAAGGGGGCCTCTAGCTGGGGCTGCAGACCAGAGCTTAGCTGGGTGAAAAAGGCCATGTACCTAAAGCAAGAGTCACTCCTTAGGATGTCAAACTGAGTTGTGACACTGCTGCCGCCTCGCCGCCCCCCACCCTGCATCCCTAATACCAACCCTTTAAGGGAAAAGTGGCCAAAGCCTGTTCAAGGGTCGTGGTGCAGGAGTCTGAGGGAAGGTGACTCCAGCACTCAGAGTGGAGTCAGTTTGCCACCATCAGGCCAAGAGAGCAAGTCTCAGTCACTGTCCGCTGCACGTGTGACTTCGTATGCTCGCTGCGCTGGGTGTAAGTCAGTTTCCCTTTCAGGCTTTTTTGCTGCAAACATAACAAGTATATATTTCTTGGTACCATCCTGCTCATTGTCCAGGAAGTGGCCTCAGTGGCATCAAGAGTTTAATGTAGCCTGTCCTTTAAATCACTGGGGCAGATCAGTGAGGCATTGGGTGAAGTCCTGTCTAGTCAGTCACAGTAAAACCGTAGAACACAGGGCAAAGAACACACAGAGAGGCAAAGGCTGGGAACAACTAGAGGAGAGGACAAAGGTGACCAGTGCATTTACAAGAACAGGCCCAGAAACTTGCTCTCCAACTTGTGCAAGGACTGAGCAAAGTACATGGCAAGAGGACAGCGACGACTGACCTCTCCCTTCTTAGATGGCCTTGGTTGGGCACATTTCACTTGCTGGTTGTGGTTGCAAAACAGTCTGGAATTCTGCAGGTCTCCCTTGAGTTCTTCAGGTCTGGAGCTTTCTTAAGGACTGGTCAATAGATGTGGCAGGTACAGCAGCAATAGCAAGAGCAAGGGATGCGGTAGAAGGGTGTGTTCCCTGTGGCCAACTCACCCCAGCACTCACACGCGAATTCGGCCTTGAGCTCGGTGCCCGCCCTGTCTAGGAGTGAGGCAGAACAGCACTGAGGGCTGTCTTCGCATTTGGCGTTGCCCCAAGCGACCTGCATGGTGAATCAGTGGTGGTGAGCTGTAGAAGGGAGAATTGGTATCTGGAAGGCCCTCCAGAAGTGGCACTCGATTTTGGCTCCTCTGTCTGCTCGAATGCATTATGGAAGGTGCCACGCTCAGGTAATTCTCGGCATGGTAGCCTATTGCAGAGCTCACGGTCTGGGTTGACGTGTCCACAAGGACAGGTTCTTCCATCTGCAACAGCTCTCCATGTAGGCCATGATGATGGGCAGCAAGCGCATGCATATGTACGTGCATGCAGTCGTGCACATACACATGCTCATGCTGGATCTCCTCTATCCCTTGCTCCTGTTCTGGAAGCAGGACCCTAACCTCAACTTCAGTTTCCTCCTCGTATTTATCTTCACCGCCATCCTCATTCTTCTTCATCTCCTCCTCCTTGTCTTCTTCCTCCTCTTCCTCATCCTCCTCATCCTCCTCATCTTCATCCTCATCCTCATCTTCCTCATCCTCATCTTCCTCATCCTCCATCTCTTCTTCCTCTTTCCTCATCTCCTCCTCCTCCCTCAGCTCCTGTGAGAAGGCCTTCACGTGCCTCCCCTGGTCCACCAGATAAAGCCTGTGCCCGCCTGCCTCTTCACCCTCATCCTCATTCTCAACGTGGCACGCCACCACACCTTCATTTCCATTCTCATTGACAACTGGAGCCAAAGGGTAGAAGCTGTTTTGAACTTCGGGGAGTGGGGTTGGCTTGGGGACGCGCACTTTCCTTTCTATCTCCACACACTCGAGAATCAGCTCATCCAGATCTGCAATTTCAGTTGACCAAAAGAGCTCCCTTCGGACAAATTCTGACAAGCCTTTAAGGAACTGCTTTTGGAGGCGATTGTCATCCCAAGACAAGAACTGGGCCAAGAATTGAAAAGCATCTGCATAGCTGCCCAGGGTACAATCTCCCTGCTTGAGCTTACGGATGGCCTTTTTAGCCACGCGTGAGGGGATGGGGCCACAGAATACCTTACGGATTTCATCCAGGAAGAGCGGGAAGTTGGAATGCAAGGAGCTTCCTTCCTGAGTGACTGAGATAGCCCAGTCTCTCGCTTCCCCTGTGAAAAAAGAAACCAGAAAGGCCACCCGTTCCTCGCCCCCAGGGAAGTAATCTTCATGATCTGCTATGAAAGTCTCTAGCTGCATCAGAAATTCAGCCAGGTAGACCGGGTCGCCTGCAAAGGGTTCTATGTCTGGCCGCTCCAGCGGTGGCAGAAAGACCTGTAGGGACAGCTCTTTTGATGCGGGGGAGTGCAGCTCCGACTGGGACAGGCTGGGTGACAGAGGAGGGTCAGTGGACCCATCGGGGTTGGTATAGTCCTGGACCACGTTAATCAAAAGATCATCTGAGACATACTCGGGATCTGTGCGCGGAGGAGGCCAGCACAGGAAAGGCACCTCCTCCTCGGGAGCGGGCTCGGTCTCACTGAGCAGGTACTCAAAGTTCTCCTCGGCAAGGACGGGCACTATGGGCACCGGCCGGCGGATGTAGCTCGAGACATTGCCCCGCAAGGAATTAACCTCGGCCAAGGCTCTCCCGAGCTGCAGGCCCAGATGGGCATTCTCTCCTCGAAGGGCATTTAACTCCTCTCGCAGGGCCACATTCGCCAAGCGGAGGCTATTGAGATTTCCCGCCGCCTCTGACATCGTCACTAGTTCCTGGGGCTTTGAGTGTCCCGCAGTTGGGGGCAGGGAGTTACAGGGACTGCGGGAGGAGGCAGAAATGAGGAGGTGGGCGCGGGAAGCGACCGAAGTACGGCCAGAGGGCGACGGGGCGCAAGCGAGCCCAGGCCACACCCACCGGGGGGACTCAGCCGGGACGCGTTACCTCGCTGCAGGGGTCGGAGAGGGCGGGCGGCGGCGCGGGACCTGGAGGCGGCAGGCGCAGGGCACGGATGAGACGCTGGCAGCGATGGTGCGGTCTGAAGCAGGCAGAGCGGGAGGGAACGGACTGCGGCAGGATCTGTCGAGGAAAAATCTTGCGGACAGCGAGCCCTCGCCTTTTAAGCGCAGCCAAAGAGCGCCCCCAGCAGGGGCGGGCCTTTGGGAACTGAGGAAGCCCACTGGCTCCCGCGGCTGCGCTCTCACTCACTCTCTCCTTCCCTAGCTGCAGCTAACTCGGGTCGGGAAAATGCGACAGCGACTGCCCACTCGAGGTCGTCATGGCGACAGCCAGTGAACGTGTTCCTCTCCTCGGGCAGGCCCCCGAGTGTAGAGGAACTGCTTCGCGAGGCGCAGCTCAATCTCCAGAGCCTGTTGCAAGGTACTGCGAGGGAGGGGGGGCTGCCAAGAGGCGGCTGCGCAGCAGGAGGGGGGCAAAGAAGAAACCGGGAACAGCGAAAGAAAGAAAGAAAGCAGTTCCAAAGCATCTCTCTTTTCACCTTCCAGACTGATGATGCTAAGACTCTGTTTCCAGGGCTGTTGCTCTCTCCCTCCCTTTTTGATTCAGTAGTCCATAAGTGGAAAGGATTCAGGCTGAGGCCGGGCAAATTACAGAGAGGGGACTGGGAGACTCCCTCAAAGGAGACCCATATTCCCTCCAGCCCTCCTGTACTCATATCTCCCATGCCTTGGAATTCTGGCACCAGAAAACAAAGGGGACATCTATAGGGTCTCCTAACCTGGACTCCACACACACTGTTCCTGTAATAACCTCCAAATCACAATGAGGTTCTCCATAGAAATCACGTCCCCAAGCTGGAGGTGTAGCTCAGTGGTAGCATGTGCAAGGCCCAAGACTGTATGTCCAGCACCACAAAAAAGGCCATCTCTTGCTACCCTTGAGTTTCTCTTACTACTCTTGAGTTTTTCAGGCACACTGGACACAGAGCTGGACCCCTACCCCAAGAGGTGTCTAATGAATACTAAATGGACAAAAGGTCTTCTCAGTTCTTATTTCTCCATATCACCAATTTTTTTTCCTAAATCCAGTGCAGACTAGAAAATCCCTGATGGGGATTTTCATTGCACCAAGTGGGGTGCAGCTAAAACTCCTAATCTCTGCAAAGGGCAGTGGTGACCTTAGAGAAGCAAGATGCTGAGCAGTAACCATGAGCCCTGTGTCCAGCAAGGAAGAGGTGCAGTACAGGGTGGAGGAGGGGGAGTGACTGCACTGTTCCGACCACAGGCAGAATTTGGTAGGGCTAGTGAGCAGGAGCTCAGGGAGAGCACATTCCACCTCCTGACAGAGACGGGTTTTTCTCACATGCCCAGTAGCCACAGTCCAAAGGAAGGAGTGGTCTTCAGGTGTCTGCCCTGAGACTGAAAAGGCACCTGAGAGGGCTCCTGAAGAGGGGGCATAGACTAGGGACACTGGTGCAAAGAATGAACCGTGAAGGCAACAAGCCCCAGGACCAGAGTCAAGAGTCTGTTGAGCTCTCGCTTTCTCGCCATTTCATCTAAGCCATCGCTTTGGCCAACCCTACTCCATCTTACACATACTTACCTCCTCTCGTTGCTCGTGAACTTCGCTGTCTTCTATGCCACCACCTTCGGTTCCTTTTTTGCCTGCCTAGACCTGATCCCATCCGCAGTGGAACGAGACCTAAGAGCCATCAAGTATGAGTTCTTGCATCCAGGTATGGTGGCACACGCCTGTAATTCCAGCACTCAAGAGACTGAGGCAGGAGGATCTTGAGTTCTGAGGCCAGCCTGGGCTACATGCAAGACTTTGTCTCACAGAAAACAAAGAAACCGTAAAGTTCTTGCGATCCAAGACAGGGTTCCAGACTGGACTTCTCAGTGTGGGTCTCTTCTTGCTTCGTGCACATTGTTCCTTGGTAGCACTGCAGAACACCCGAAGAGCTGCAGCGCCTCAGAAAATGGAACCGTTAGCTCCGTTAGCAAAGGGTATCTACATCCCGAGTGCTGGCTCTCCTGGCTGAGTGCTTAAGGTGGGGGCCACTAAGAGAAGGGCATGGGCCCCAAAGCAGCACAGCTTGGATTTACTGACTTCCTTTTCTCCTCTGCCCTCATGGTCCTGGGAACCAAGCACTTTTCCATTTCTGAATCCAGTGGCCAGGAAATAGCTCAAAGAAGCAATACAAGTCAGGCTGGGCAGCTTAGTGCAGGAGCCTGGCTCATTGTTCTCCCCCAGCCTGGCACCTGGCTCCCTAGAGTGTGTCTCCACTATGCTATTTTTCAGAAGAATATGAGGAACAGTATTCGGAGGCCAGACTTCTGGGGCAGACCTTCCGCTCTTCTGATGAGGCCCCTGAGCCTACCGCCAACCAAAGGCCCCAGTCTACCAAGCGTCTGGAGTTTGTATTGATGGTGAGTTGTCTCTTCCCCAACCTGGGAGAGCCAGCGTGCACCCACCGGCAGGGGATCTTGAACTGCTTATGTGACCCCCTGGAAGCTGCTGTTCGTCACTGCTCACTAGCAGGGCTACTGCGAGGTCCCACTGGGAAGGGCCCCCGCACAGCAGGTGCCTAGCCAGGCACCCTGTACAATGTTTTCCTGCCTTCAAGAGGACACCTCCA
The DNA here is from genome assembly GCA_004026605.1 of Ondatra zibethicus. Taxonomy (NCBI): domain Eukaryota; kingdom Metazoa; phylum Chordata; class Mammalia; order Rodentia; family Cricetidae; genus Ondatra; species Ondatra zibethicus. Next base: position 6,942 of record PVIU01021672.1, read on the forward strand.
ACCATTCTGCCTAAGCAGCCATCCTATGGGCACCAGCTCCTCCAGTCAGAAGCACACCCTTTCCATCACACCCTCTCTCCCAACAGCCTGCAAAACGGCAGCTGAGCGAGGATGAGACCACAACCCAGGGTGTGAGGGCCCCCGAGGCCTGCCTGAGCCTGCCTACGGCCGACAAGCAAACTGCCTGGAATGGCCCCTTCCCTCTACCCATCCTAAAGGAGAAGCGCTGGCTTCAGCCCTGCTCCACGCAGTCCGACCTTGTGCCCATCAACATCTCTGGTAGAGTTGCTTAGCACAGCCTGTTTGCTTCCCTTCATGCCAAAGGCCCATCCTCTCCAAATGCACTGGGTGCTGGGGAGGGAGGGCCACTCTGTCTGCTGTTGACTCACCCTGCGCTGTCCAGGTCATGACTCCCCCAGGAGTGGAGGGGACTTCGGGAGCCGAAGAGGGGGCGATGGCTCCTTTTCCCTCACTCCCTATCTGCAGTCACTGTAACTGATACCATGGAATAGGGAACAAAAAGTTTCTTTGCAGAATGTGCCAAAAGTTTTCTAAACGTGGGCTTTCTTTTGAGTTTAAGTGAAAACAAAGTTTGTGAATTTTGCTTGTTTCAGGTAAAGATAATGTTAGAAACCCAAAGTTCTGGGTTTGGAATATACAAATAACAGACAGAAGGAGATGAGAATCTGAGCACATGTGGTTTAACTGTAGTGTAACAAGGGAAGGGGACACAAAGGGCACAGAGGGAAAAGAGAAAGACCCACAGGGGGCCCAGGATGACCTTGAGAGTAGTGGGGGGGAATACTTGCATCTGTCTTCATTTCGTTCTCCATTGCTGCGATAAGGAACCCTGACAGAAGCAACTTAAGGGGGGCAAGAGTATAGACTGGTTCACAGGTCAAGGTACAGTTTGTCAAAGGCAGCAGGAACTTGGAAGCAGCGAGTTTCATTGTATCTGCAGACAAGAAGCAGAAGACAGTGCCTACTTGCTGCTGCTCGGTTCCCTTTCTCCATCTATAGGGTCCAGGATCCCCTGCCCAAGAGATGGTGCCATCCACAGTTAACGCTGGGTCTCCTCATATCAGTTAATCAAGTTAATCCCCACACTCATGCCCAGAGGCACATCTTCTGGGTGATTCTAGGTTCTGTCAAGTTGACAGCACAGTCACAGTCTCCAGGTTGCGGTCATGTGGCGCTCCTGCTTCCTTCCCCCTCCAGTGGCTGTAAAGGAACAGAGCCAGTCATATCAGGAACCCCTGCAGGGGCCTGATGGAAGCAAGACCTCAGTAATCTGAAGGGACCAGAGGAGGCCTTGAAGCTAGCATGGGCCCTGCCGTGGTGGAAAAGGTCGGCAAGAGCAGTGAGGGTAGCTCTGTCCCTGTGTGACCATGCTCCCTGGATCTGGGCTCATCCACTATCCCTAGAGTCATCTTGAGAAAGAGAGGCAGGAAGTAGAGCTCATGGCCTAGGAAATTTTGCCAAGGGAAGGAAAACTGGGATGGGAGATTCACAAAAAAACACTGATGTGTGCTGTCTAAATGGCTGTCTCACTTTCAGGCTGCTCTTGACTTTGTCCTGTGGAACCATTTGCTGGGATGGGGCTGCAGTGGTGTGACTGGTAGAGGACGGGTCCTGCTTAACCAGCCACTAAGCTAGAGACAGGGCTGGGAACTGCCTGTTTAGCTCCATGGACCTCCTCGCCCTGACTTTGCCCCCAACAGATTCGCAGAACTAAAAGCTGACCCAGCACTTTAAGAGAATTAGACAGGGTCCAGTCAACACCAACTGCCAATTTTGGTAACGTGGCCAGGTAGCTGTAGAACAGACTATCGGGCTGCTTCCTAAACATTGAGATCAGTAGGAGCGCTTCTTAGAGATAGCGTTTTCACCTGATCCCTGTGAAGTCAATCTGGGCATAATGGCACATATCTGTAATCACAGCACTCTGGAGGCAGAGGCAGGGTGATGAGGGCAAGTCCAGCTTGAATAACCAAATGAGTCCTTCACTCACAAAAATCACACCCAGAAGTACAGGGTGCATCTCAGTGGTCGAGTACTTGCCTTGAATATAAAAGGCTCCAGATTCTGTCCCCAGCACCACAGGAGAAACCCTATGATCATAATCAAATAACGCCTAGCCCCTGCCCATCTCTTCACAAGCAGTGATGCTCACCCCTAGCTATGCATCCAAAAAACCACCCAAGGACTACCTAGGCCCTCCTCCCAGAAAGTTGAATGTTCTGGAGTTCTGATTGTGGAGTTCCAAAAGCTACCCAGTTTATTTCAGTGTGGGGAGTTGAAAACTACTGCCCAGTGCACCTAAGAAGTGCAAATGAGCTGGGCGTAGCCTATAAAACCAAGTGTGTGTGCCCAGCACCAAATTGGGGCGGAGGGGGGGTGGAGGGTGGGGGAAGAAGTACCACCTTCCTGGATGCTGCTGTTCATGCTCATTGCTACTGCCGTCATCCTTTCTCTCTACCTCAGGCCAGTTTTCACTGTGCTTTAAACAGAAACCAGGATGCACCCAAGTGTCTTTATTTTGGCTACAGGGCAGCAGTTTGATAGACATGCAAGTTTTCGACACTCGTTGTTTAACACAGAGACAGCCGTGAACCCCAAGTCCACCCTGAGGCGGAGGCGGACCATTATTGGATTCTCTAACTTTTCTCAGCGAGACCCAGGTGACCCCAATACAGTTGATTCCCTCAAACCCTTTCCCCATCTCCCGCTACTCCTGTCATGCAAGTGCCACTGCGGCAGTGGGGACCTGGAATAATTCTGGATAGAGGGACTTTGACTATCCTGAGAAAGCCAATGTGGTGATCAATGTCAGCCAGGGACCCTTGGCAAGACCAGCGATTGCGTCTGGAGGGCAGGGATCTCAGGCTAATAAATCTACCACATCCTTGTTTTCCATTACAAATGTAATGTAAGTTAGATATGAAGTACACACCTTTAATCCCAGCACTCAGTAGCAGAGGCAGGAAGATTAGCTCCAGTTTAAGGCCAGCTTGGTCTTCATGAATTCTAGGCCAGCGAAGGACTACATAATGAGGTCTTGTCTCAAAAAAAGGAATGTTACCATATATGCCAAATTTATGCAAATAGATAGAATTGGGGAATTACCCCCCCCCCTGAATTGTAATCTTGTACTGACCCAATACAGTCACTGTGGGAACTAAAGATATCTGTGTAGACTGCCTGCCATGTGCCTGGGATATAGTGAATATTCAACAAATGCTAGCTATTATGAATTACCATGTCAGTAAAGTAGTAATAACGGTAATGTTAGAATAGCCATAGCTGTGGATGTGAGAACACTTCTGGAGATTGGAACATCTGAATGGTATCACATCTGTGAGTTACCCTAAGTCTTTTATGTTCAAAGGCAAAAGGTGGCAGATGCCAGAAATACAGCATTCTGGTAAAGTCCAGATTCACAGCTGGGGCTGTGAGCCCCATGCTGCTGTGGACTTTAGTCAGTTTAGAAATTTCCACTCTCACCTCAGGCCTGACGAACCCTGAGATCGGCTGGTTCGGTGAACCCAGGGAGAAAGAAAGTATGGGGGAAACCCGAGGTAGTCACATGTGACACTTCTCCTCTGAAAGGAGTCGTCAAAGCTGGAAAGTCTTGGGCAGCCATCTGGCCAATCCAAGGGTACCCTGTGACTCACTGTGTGGCAATGGGCAAGATCCCAACTTCCCCCAGTATCCTCATCTGTGAAAAGGAAGAACCAAGGAATTCTGACAAAGCTGTTGGCAATGCTGCTTGGCACAAAGTTGATGTTCTCGTTATGAAACAGCTGATGGGGGATCCCTTGCTGTACCAGTATAACATGTGTTTTCCATCTCCAGGTCACAGCAACAGCCCAGTAAGCAGCCTGGCCTGTTCTGCCACCTCAGACATCAGGCCTGGCCACTCAGCTCCACAAGTTGTTCAGGGAAGAGTTTCTATTGGGCAGGAAGCTCGGTTTCCAAGTCTCACCTCGCCAGGACTGAGACACTCATCGAGTGAGCCTGCAGACCCTCACCAGGCACGTGGCGGCCCAGACCCTCCTGGCACGGAGAGCATGGCAATGGTGTACAGTGTCCCCAGTTCTTGCAATGGACCAACAGAGTCAACGTTCTCCGCTTCCTGGAAGGGAGATGCTTTCACGTACATGACTCCAAGTGCCAGCAGCCAGGGCAATCTAGTCAGTGAAAATGGAAAAAATCCTTCCTCTGGGAATTCTTGGGTCTCTCTGAACACACTCCCACCTCTGGTCCCTAAAGAGGCGGCTACCCTCTTTGTCACCCGTGATAACCCAGCAGGATGCACTGGGCTACCCAGCTACTCTGAGCACCCCACTCAACGAAGGCAAATACCAGAAAGACCTCCCAAGATTGGCCTCCTGGCCCGTGGTACCTCAAGACTGGAAACAGGCCCAGGTGGGACTAACAGATTCCGGGAGCGGTCACTTTCTGTGCCCACCGACTCAGGTGTCACCTCAGTGGACTATGGTGAAGAGCAGAAGGCTAGTGAGGCCTGCATCCTGCCTTATGCCAGTACAAGCTCTGAAGGCAGTAACAGTACTGACAACATTGCAGCCCTCAGCACTGAGCAAGAAGCGCGGCACAGGAGGCAAAGATCCAAAAGTATTTCACTCAAGAAGGCCAAAAAGAAGCCCTCTCCACCCATGAGAAGTGTCTCACTAGTCAAAGATGAGCCAGTCCTCCCACCGGAAGGTGAATTGGCACTGCCCAAGGACCAGAGGCCCAGGAGCCTTTGCCTCTCCTTAGAACACCAAGGGCACCATTCACCTCCCCCAGATCCTCAAGGTCATCCAGCTGGGCCAACTCTCAAAGATCCAGAAGGTTCACAGTTCTCTCACCACTGGTATCTTACTGACTGGAAGTCTGGTGACACCTACCAATCCTTGTCCAGCTCCAGCACAGCCACTGGTACCACAGTCATTGAGTGCACTCAAGTTCAGGGAAGTTCGGAGTCTCTGGCCTCCCCTTCCACCTCCAGAGCGACAACACCCTCCCAGCTCTCCATTGAGGTGGAAGCCAGGGAAGTAGCCTCCCCTGGAAGGCCCACTGGACTGATGTCCCCTTCCAGTGGCTACTCCAGCCAGTCAGAGACACCCACACCCACTGTCTCCATGTCCTTGACCCTGGGCCACTTACCCCCTCCAAGCACCAGTGTCCGAGTACGTCCGGTGGTACCAGAAAGGAAGTCATCACTGCCCCCGATGTCACCAATGGAAAAAATCTGCAAGTCACGGTTATCATTTGACCTACCGTTGACCTCTTCAGCCACCCTGGATCTGTCAGGGATGAGTATCTCCATCCGCAGCAAGACCAAGGTGAGCCGCCATCACTCGGATACCAATTTTGGGGCCAAACTGGCACAGAAAACTAGTCCAAACCAGCCAATCATGCCCATGGTTACTCAGTCTGACCTCCGTTCTGTTCGCCTGAGGTCAGTCAGCAAGTCTGAACCAGAAGATGACATTGAGAGCCCAGATTACACCGAGGAACCTGGAGCAGAAGAAGTCTTCACCTTGCCAGAGAGAAAAGTGAAACCTCCCATAGCTGAGAAACCGCCACTGGCCCGAAGGCCTCCAAGCTTGGGTCACAGGCCACCCTCGCTCCCTGGAGAGTATCCGCTAACTTCTCCTACTACGGCTATGACACCCAGGAGCTCCGTTCCACACATGAAGCAGCTCCCCCAAGACAGCTACACAGTGTTGCGGAAACCAAAGTCACCTAGTTTCCCCAGTAGCAGGAGCCCTGGGGAGTCAACAGCGCCCTCCACCCTTGTCTTCACACCTCTTGCCAGTTCCTCTGGTGCTTTCTTCTCAGGAACACAGCAACCTCCCCAGGCCAGTGTAGAAGATGGGGGCCCCAAGGTGAAAGCCCTGCCTGAAAGAATTAGCCTCCAGAGCCAGGAAGAAGCTGAGAAAAAGATGAGCAAGATTCCACCTCCAGTACCAAAAAAGCCCAGTGTGCTCTACCTGCCTCTCACCTCCCCTGTAGCTCAAATGGATGCCTGCATGGCCGAACCAAGGCTCCCTTTCAGCCCTATCATCACCTTGGAGGAAGATGCCAAGTGTCCCCCCACTGAGGATGACCCGAAGTCACCTGGTAAAAGGATGACTTCGGTTCTTCATGTTGATGGTGAAAAGGAGGCCATCTCTCCAGGTTAGTAAACTGTCTTGGCTTTGCCCTTCAGTTGCAGGAGGGATGAGGGTGAGGCTGGAGTTCAAAGACAGAGCAATTGCCCCAGTATGACCAAAGCTGTAGGGAGCACATCTAGAGAGTGTGAGTTAACTCTGTAAAGGAACTGCCGGTTGGCCTTACTGTCCAGGAGATCAGGGCTGATCCAGGACAGATCCCCAAGGCTAAGTCTGGGCAATGTACCCTTGGCACAGGCACCACGATAACAAATCAAGCAAAGCCTTAGCACACTGGGACTTGCCGACCGCATCTGGCCAGTCAGGCATGCAGCCCTTGCCCTGGGACTCCCGCTCACCCAACAATAGTTTTCACTACTCAGACTAAATTTAGACTAATGCTCAGGACTCAGTACTCCAGAAGTACACGTCCAAGAGTCCTGGAAGGCTCGTGGGACTCTGAAATGATGCGCTGTGTTACCACCTGCACACTTTTCCAGTGTTTGCCAGGAAGAGTTAGAATCAAACCTTGGAAGGTTTGATTCTAACTCTTCCTGGACCCATAAGAGTAGGCTAGTTAATGATTCTTCACTTTGGTTGGTGTTGTTTCTGTGGCTTTTTGTTTTAATTGTAAGATACACACAACACTTATATTTTAACCACTTCCATATGTGGCCCGCAGTGGGTGGGGCACAGGTTGTGTTGAGTGTCTTTGGCTCTTACCCTTTACCCTGTCTTTTGAGACAGAGTCAATACAGGACTCAGAGCTTTTTTAATTGGCTAGACTGGCTGGCCAGCAAGCCCTGGGCATCTACCTGTCTCCATCCCCCCAGATCTGGATTACTAGGGTTATAGGCATACACAAGAGTATGAGTACCAGGGATCAGAACTCAGGTCTTCATGCTTGTATGGAAGGTGCTTTACCAACCCAGCTACCTTCCTGGCACCAACTCCTTTTTTGAGACAGAATTTCACTGTGTTACCTAGGCTAGCCTGAAAGTCACAATTTTCTTGCCTCAGCACTCCACCCCCAAATGTTGGAATTGTAGATATGTGCTGCCATCCTGGGCTTAATTTTAGCCATCTTGAGCCATGCAGTTCGTTAGTGTTTAAGAACATTCATGTTGAGTAACCCATCTCTAGAATGTCTTTTATCTTGGGAAAATGAAAGTCTATACCCTTGAAACAACTCCCCCTTTCCTCCACTTCCTCCCCTTTTTCCTCCTCCTTTCCTCCCCGCCTTCCTCCTCCCCTGCTGACCACAGGTTTATGGCTCTGACTGTTCTGGATGCCAAGTGGAGTCATAGATTTGGTGTTTTTTTTATTACTTGCTTATTTTTATTAATGTCCTCAAGGCTCAACTATGTTTCGCATCATTTTTGAATCCTTAATGCTAAACATCAAAATCTCATGACCTTCTTTAAGCTGGTTTAGACTTTCAGCATAAGTTAATCACTGTGACGAAGCAAGTGAGCATGTCAAAGCCACAGGTTATTTCCAAATATGCTTCCTCCAACTCCACAGGCTCCCTCAGATTCAGGCAAGTCTCATCCCCCACTGGCGAGGATAATTGCTTTACCCTTCCTCAGTATCTTGAGTTTTTAATTATGTATTTATAACAAGGGGGCTGGGAATATAGCTCAGTGCCAAAGAGCTTATCTAGTATGTTCCATCCCTAGCACTATTTTTTAAAAATAAATAAGAAAACGAGCATGCTCAGATGACCTGTATTAATGAAAAACAAGCATGAGAACAGGGATTTGGGCCAGTCTTCACCATGTGGGTATTGAAAGGCCTGGAGGTAAATCATTAACCTTCTGAACTTCATGTTCCTCCTAGCAAAATGGAGACATCAAAAGTCTCTGTCCTGCTGTCTATCCAGAGTTGCTTTGAACATTGAGGGGAATAGCAAGACAGCATGTGCTCTGTCCTAACTCTCATGGCCAAAGTCATGCCTTTTGGTTCTTATGCCTAGGGAGGACTGTGGAACCAAGTGCCGAAGAGAAAAGTTTAATCAGTGATAAGACAGCCGAATGGATCTCGGAGGAGGATGATGACGTGTTTGTGGCTTCGCGCACGACTGAAGATTTATTTACTGTGATACACAGGTCAGGATCCTTTTCCTTCATTATAATTGCAATTGCTTTCCCCTTTTCTGCTTAAAGAAAAACTGCTGCCTCTGAGCAGCCACTGGAATTGCAACTGGAGATTCAGTTCAGGTACCTACCTACGTATGTGAGCACAGTCTGGGGCCTCACATCTCAAATTCACTGATATCTTTGGTTGAAGCGGAGGAGGAGGGAAGGACCAGGTGCTGAGAGAGGCCCCTCGTCTCCTAGCAACTGCTTGGCCTATTGTGTCTCCATCTGCTGCCTCACAGCTCTATCTGCTGTCAGAGACATTTAACCCTTCACAGAATTTCTTGTACCGCAGAATTCTGTCACGAGGTGATACAGAGCACAGGGCAGCATATGAGAGCAGGGACTTAGGCAGAGGGGGAGCAGAGGTGGGCATCGGGGCATGAGGCAGGGGCTTGTTAATGAGGTACCTGGATCCATGAGCCCGGTTACTGGAGCTGGAGCACCAGCTCAAATCAGTTCCAAATCCCTGGCAGTCTTGATTCAGTCACTGGGCTCCTGGTCTTGACCCTTCACATTTGTTCCTGATCTCAGAACTGACAAGGACTTAACCTGTAGCATAGGGCAAGTGACTCCAGTTGTGGCCATGGAAAAGCATGTGGGGAACAGAAGGGCCCTCCAAGGGGCCTGGGAGCACGGGGCTGTCATATGCATGATCTTGAGCACATCCCTGGATGTCAGTTCTTCAAAGCTTTGCTAGCTGTCTGCTCCCTGAATTCCCTGACTTCGCTCAGACCAGTCTTTCCCTCGTTTAGGTCCAAAAGAAAGCTACTGGGCTGGAAAGAGCCTGGGGAGAGCTTCCCAGGCAGCAGACCCAGCTCCCACTCGCCAGTGAAGCACACAGCTGATTCTCCCACCACTGAGTCTGCTGCTGCCACAGGGCCAAGTGGCAGTGCCTGCCTAGACGCTGGCAGAAATGATGATTTCAAGGCCTTGCTCCAGAAGAAGGGAAGTAAGGCAACTCCCAGGACCCGCCCCTCAGCGGCCGAGCTGCTCAAGACCACGAACCCTCTGGCTCGAAGAATCATTGCCCAGTTCTCAAAAGACTATGAACCCACTGACAGCCCCAGTACCTAAGCCCTGCTTCTTATTCACTAGGTCTGAGGAGAGCAGGGGGAAGATAGAGGGCTTCAGAAAGGAACCAACCACAGGAATGACAAAAGATTCTGTCTTTGACATTAACTCACACTCTGGACAGCAGAGAGGCCAACACAACACTCCTGCGCTCCCCAGGCACTCTGATAGGCTTCAGACCATCCGCCCGTCCATCCTTACCATGGCTGGCTGAACATCGGTGTTCTTCTTAGCATCTCCCAGCGCTGTGCGTTAAGAAGAGATCCTCAGATTTGAGAGCCTGTATGCCACCTTTTTCAATGTCCTGCCTGTTTTGTCCATTGGCTCCTGTCGCTGAGAGGCACAGTGGGAGGAGAACAGATCGGGGACTTCCAAACCAGGGCTGGGGACAGATGCGCCAATTCCACTTCTCCCTCTCCTGGGGTGGCTTTGACGGCCCTATGTGAAGACCCAGACAGACACCGAGGCCTCCTCAACTACAGTGTGACTTTCCTCCTGAGAGAGCTCTGCAGGAGGCGTGCACTAATTTCAGCATGGGGTTGATTGGATGGCTTTTGTGGTACAAACATGAGTGTGACTGTCTAAAACTCCATGCCTTTTTCAGTTTGATTGTCTATGCGGAGATCAGGGTGATGAGTTTCAATAAACTTCTAGGATTTCCCCCTCCCCCATTAGCTAGAAAAGACAGGACTGGGTGGCTTTGGCTGAACCAAGCTCAGCAAACGAACGGGACATTTGTTCGCTCGCATCTAGCCAAGGTAACTCGCATGTGCACCTTGAGGTCTTTCGAGTGTCTTTCAACGTGGGTAGCCAGGATCTGTGCCAAGCTCATGCTGTAGACTCCAAGAACTCTCATTTCACTCGCATGTAACATTCATTACAGGAAATAATTAGGTGAAGGACTGGCGTCATCAGAGGCTCCAGGAGTAGAAAGTAAGTGTACCTTGCCCCACACCATTTGATTCAGAGTGTGCTTCTTGTGGTTCTTTGGGTTTTGTGTAAAGGAAATCTGACTCTGTTTCAACTATCAAGAACCTGTAGACTGAAAAAGATCTATGTGAAATCAAAAAGACAGCCCATGATACAAGAAGGCTACGTTTTGCCATTTAGGTACTGCTGTTTGGCCAACTTTCAGCTAGACACGGGGGCGGGGGGGGGCAAAGCAGCTAGGATAAAGAGGATACTGAAAGAGTTCCAAAACAATCACAATTACCCCTTCCCTTCCAAAGCCAACAGGCACTGGCTGTTCTTGTCAACTCGACTTTGTAAGTAGAGCAAGAGTGCCTGATCCCCATACACCTGGTTTCTGAGGGGCTGGGGACAAGATAAGCAAAGCACTCAACAGAGAACCTGCTGGCCAGTGTTGGGAAGTTCATTGTCTTCTGCCCCCAAAGGGCCTAAAGGACCTGAACTTTTAGTGTGCTTTGCAAAAACAAACAAAAATGGGCCCTGACTCATCCCCCACACCCCCTGCACTAAAAGATTCCTTGCTCAGTCTCCCGGAGGAAGCCGTAAGAGGCCCAGGGACAAGCATATCTCCATTTTGATAGGTCACACTCCTTACCAATGAGAAGCAAACGGTTAGCTCTACTGCCCACACTCCAGAGGACTCGGGTCTCTGGCATAGAAGTCCTAGGCTGAGGTCCTTGCTTAGGTGGGTCTAGTTCCAATTGGTCTAATTCTAGACAAATGGTGAGATCAAGCTCACCAACTCTCTTACAGCTAGCACTTCCCTCTCAGATCTAGAAAGAAGCCACTTAAATAATCAACAGTTAGGGGAACTCTAGCTACTCTGAAAGCACTTAAACCATTTAACATGAAGATCTTCTTAGCCAAGTTTCATGAGTCAGGCAGAAATGCGGGATATACACTTTTAAGCACCGCACCTGGGAGATGGAGACAGGCAGACTTCTGTGAGTTTGAGGCCAGCCTGATCTACATAGGTAGTTCCAGGATGCCAAGGCTACATAGTGAGACCCTGACTTCAGTCTTGGCTTTGGTTTATACATAAGTATCCCACCTGACTTAACTCAGATTCCAAAAGACAGAGGCATTTTCCTCTGTAGGGAAATGAAGGAGTGGAGTGCCCTTGCTTCTGCCTATCAGGAGAAAAAGGTTCCCTGGTTCTGCTCCACAGAACCATTATGAATCAATCATTGAATTCTAAAGTTTGCGCATATGGGACTTTTGCTACTTTTGCTGATGATTTTTTTGACGTGACTTGTTTGTTCCTTCTCATGGGTTTGGCCTCTCCCCTCACCTTGCTACCTCTGGAGGTTCCCCCCAAAAGATTCTAAACTGAATGCTTACACTGCTTGAGGTTGTTTCAGTGACCCGAACCCTTGCTCTCCTCTATATGACTCTGTATGCCTGGGATGTTTAGAACATTTCCTCGTCACTATGACCCCCAGAAGCCCAACTAGCACTAGAGGATTTGGGGCAGAGGCTTTACAGTCAGAGGAAACACTTAGGAGTGGGAGTAGTCGTTCTGTATTTCCAGGTTTGGCAGGGAGTAGACCTAGTCCTACACAAACAACCAGATTGTTAAATAATAATAATAATAGTAACTAAAAGCAGTCATTGATTAGCACAGCACCAAGCATCTTTCTAAATACTTAACCTCTCTCCTGTCCTTATTTTCATAAACATCTCTCTCTCTCTCCCCTGAGGACAATGTGTGCTGCCCAGGAGACTGAAGTGGGGGGAGGACCCCTTTCAGGAAGGTCTCAGGGAAGTTGCTGCCACTGCTGTGACACACAGCACACAGCAAGAAAGAGAGGAATCTCTATGGATGGCATACACAGTGAGTCAGAGGGAAACGAAAGTGGCTGCAGGTGGTCAGCCTCTGCTTCAGGCTCTTCCTATCCCCTGGTTTCCCTCCAACTCCAGCCCTCAGTGGCTTTGGTCCAGTCAAGGGTGGGGGAGACACCCCCCAGAGGCAGTTAATGTGTACCTACATGCTTTGCATTTGGTGGGTATGTATTTGTGGTTCAAATGTGAGTGGCGGAGAGCATGTTGGCCTTACAAGGCTGGCTTTGCTTGTGGATCCTCCCTGTTGCCTGTACTATTGGCCTGCCTGGGCCTCTCCTTCCTGGCTCCAGCTTGTCTTTCAGGCCTAACACCCGTGAACGGCGCCGAAGAGACCAACAGCTCAGCCACAAAGGAGTCAAGGCCACAGGCAGCCAGTTTATTCACAGTAGCCTCACGACCACAAGGTTGATCTGGAAAAAATGACCTTGAATGTACAAAGACGGGCAAATCGCCAAGGTTCTCCCAACAAGCATTCTGCCTGGCATCTACGTCATCAAGACAACAGAGATGCAGTTGTCGTCTCTGTGTACCTGTCACTCTGAGCAGCTCTCCCTAGGCACCCGCCCCCCTCCTCACCTCCCAACCAGTCAGGAAAAAGACTCGGTATCACTCAGTGCTCTGTTGCTCACTACTTCCGCCCTCTATGTTTGCCAAGTCTGTGGCACAATGGTGAGCTTTTCCTTTGCTATGATTTGCCAGGGCCAGGACTAGGGTGAGGCGATTGGGGAGACGCCCACTCTCAAGGCCCCCGCCAGTGCCTTACCCTTGCCACGGCCCTGTGATTTGCGCTCTGTAAAGTAGTATGAGTTGCTCTTTCTTCCTCTGAGTGTACTTCTGATTTGGGGACAGGTTTTGCACCAAGTGTTTTCTTGCTGTTTTTCCATTGGTTGCCAGAAGCCTTTGTATGCATTAAAGAATCTTCAGTATTATCACAAGCATTTCAGCTGGCAAGTTAGCGCCCCGTTCAGGAGGAACACGAGGGCCAGGGAACTTCAACAGGAAGTTGAGGTCTGCCCCTGTGGCCTTCTGTCTGTTCTTTCTGCTCCCTTCTCCCTTGTAGTCCTTGTGGCCCAGCACCGATTCTCCTCAGTGCCTCCTACTTCGTTCTCCTCCTAAGAAAAACATGCTCTCAGGAAAGGGATGAATTCATTGACTTTGAGATTGGGAGGCTCAATGCTACCTTTTTCAAGGGTTGCTTGCATTTTAACAGGGGAACAGCCTTAAGCCAAAGGAATGAAGTCCTTGCAGAATGTTAGGCGTCACCTAGTTGTACAAGTTCTTTTTCACCATGGAAAGACCAGACTCCCTGACAGCTGACTCCAGAGTATAGAACCTCTGGTCTTCTCCTGGAATCATTGGAGTTAGTAGCTGGTGGTCAATTATCTAGCTAACCCTGTGCTATTTTACTACCAAGGGATTCTGAGAAAAAGCTACTTACAAGCCTCTGAGAAGGCCTAGATCAAGCATTCATATTGTACATTAACATGTTTGTGTAAACAGTATTAATACTACTTACCACTTAGGTAAAAGACACAAAGATTTAAGAAGTTTGTGAAGTGTGTCCTGTTTGTGCAAGGTGACTCTGCCGAGTCCACTTCTTACCGATGTCAGTCGTCCAGTATCAGTGGTGGTTATTAAATTGGGTGGAGGCGTAGTTACTAAGCACAGGCCTCCACTACCCCTCCTGCCGTTCGTCTCTGTGGTGTGCTATGACTCCAGCTTGGTGTGAGAATGAGACCTTTTCTAAATCAGAGCCCCCAGTCCCTAATGCCTTTGCATGTATTCAGCTCTAAGTGACCAAGATAGGAAGGATTTAAGAGGACAAGCGAGTAGGAAAGAGGTACAAAACAGTGCCTTTGTCACAAGTCAGCAGACAGTATGATGACTTTCACATGACAAACCAAGTCAACTATTTTAAAATACTTTGAAATTAGTTTATAGAGGACTATGGTTGCGAATGGTTTTTGAACACATGTTGGTGGCACTTTAATAAGTTTAGCAAAAAGAAATTTGCCTAATGAAGATTGTGTGAAATAAATATATACCTTTGTTTGGTAAAGGCCCAAATCTAGGCCACTGGTTCTCAAAGGATGGTCTTGGAACCACCAAGAGCAACATATGAGAGAGAAGGGGGGGGAGAGAGAGAGGTATCACACCTTTAAGTACTCTGAATCACCAGAGCCACGCCTCTCTGCAACAGGTTACCTTTCTGACCGGTACAGTTAGCAGTCTCTGGCAAAGAAGCATGCCTAGCATTTTCTTGCTCAGCTACACATTTGTCTGGTGTTAAGAAACTGCCAGATTGAATCAGGCCCATCTGGCCTTGTTTGGGTTTTTAAAATAGTAACAACAACAACAAAACCTGTGGTGGTGGTGGTGGTGGTTGCATTTGGTAGGACCAGTCCTTAAATGAACGTCCTCACCGCCGTGACTGTTCTCTAGGAGGGCTCTCACAGAAATTGATTTGCTTCTGAGGCTCTGCCCGAAGGCTGAAGTGTGGCATTTGATAGTAGTGACCTCCCCCTACAGGGAAACAAACACCTGAACCAGAACAACCAGTTAACCCCTCTCAGCCTCTTTGTAATGCTAAGCTTTATAGAAATTTATTCCGTATGTGGTCTTGAGATTTTCTATGTCCAATTTTATAAAATGTTCTGCATGCAAATACAGCATTGTGGTCACTGTACCAGTCACCTCAAAGCCATTCCTCCTCCTTGTGTGTGCTGGTGAAGAAATACCAACATGTATGTTCTGATGTTTCCTGATCAACTGTAAATTACATTTTCATTAATTTTTAAATGAGATATATTTACTCTGGCTAGCAGTTAAAATTTTATTCTTTTTATTATCTTTCATTGCTACTTTTTTCTACTGACTCCAAGGCTTACTTTGGGGGGGATTTCTTATTTCTAGATTGTTGTATCTCTCTTATTTCTATATTTATCTATAATCACAGAGTGTAAGAGCTGAAAGGGACCAATCTCCCTCATTTCATAGAGGAAATTAAGGCCCAGATGGGTCAAACGGCTTGCCACAAGTCACACAATGAGTCTGAGGCAGGGCCCAGCCTCAATTCTAGGTTGCCTGCCTCTGGGATGAATGTTTTTGTCATTTAAAGCACTATATTTATGAAGGACCCATGACTGGCTTCTACTTGTCTGGCTCATTAATTTCCCAGGTATTTCAGTGAGAAAAAAATCTACATGCTTTAAAAGGAACTCTTGTTCTTCAGTTAATGAATCCAAAGAAAATCTGGATTTTAGTTTAGAAATTCATTTCCCTCCATGTTTGCTATCTGTGCCCTACTTTGTTCAGTGGATGCTTCCCCTAAAAGCTATGTGGGGGAAAATGGATTTATATAGAACAAATTTCATTTTTTAGTAGGAAAGCTTCCCTGTGTAAGGGAATCTTCTAGGGGCTTTTTTTTGGAGAAACAAAACTAAACAGACTCTTCTTGTCGTTTGTTCCTTAAGGTCTTTAATTACTTATTAGTGTGATTTTTTTGTACTTGCTTTTATTTAAAGTAGGGCAAACCAGTGTTAGCTTTCCTAGAATTTACTAGAACCTTACCTTCCTAATCTTTTTGAGAAATCTTCAGACTGTTATATGCTTATGAGCTATTCAATTGTATTCTAGAAACCTCAACTGACCTGACATTTTGCCAATCCCTGGGCTCAAATTCCACCTCTATCTGATCAGATAATAACAGAGTTCCCTAATCAGTACTTATCTCTACATACGTCTCTTTTCCAGAACATTCTTTGCCCAGTATTCCTTCCTGTGCTCTTACTTTAGCCATCTCAGGCCCCCTTCCTAAATCCCACATTACGTCACTGTCCTGCGGACTTTTGGGCACTACACCTTGAGGGCCGGGCTAGTCACTCTGAGAAATATCTCCAGTTACTCCCACGTGCCCATTTCTCTTGGATCTCTTCTGGTTTCCCTTCCCAGACTCAAAGGCTTCTCTCACCAGAGACTGCTGGGATTTTCCCATCGTTTCAGAAAATCAATAAACTTCCCCTTCAAAGAGCCTGAGAGTAATTGTTTCAGTCTTGGTGGGTCATATATGGTTTTTGTGGCAGATTCTTTCTTTTTGTGGCTGATTGTTCATTCACTCGTTTTACAACCTTTGGAACATCTGAAAACCATTCTCAGCTCACAGGCCATGCAAGGCTGACCCCCCGATCCACACTACCATTTTTTGACCATCCCCATTGTGAAAAGTGGACGAGGGCTGGCATGATGGATCAGCACGTAAAGGTGTCTGCCCCCAAGCCTGATGATCAATGTGATCTAAGTTTGAGTGGAACCCACATAGTGAAAGGAGAGAACCCCTGCAAATTATCCTCCGACCTCTGCAAGCATGCTATACACAGGCTCACATGCACACACACACACACACACACAAATAGATAAATTTAATACTCGAAGAAGGGTTGGTTTTTTGGGTTTTTTTTTTTGTTTTTTGGTTTTTTTGTTTGTTTTTTTTTTGTTTTTGTTTTTTTGAGACAGGGTTTCCTCTGTAGCTTTGAGGCCTGTTCTGGAACTAGCTCTTATAGACCAGGCTGGCCTTGAACTCACAGAGATCCACCTGCCTCTGCCTCCCGAGTGCTGGGATTAAAGGCTTTTGCCACCACCACCTGGCTTCTAAGAAGATTTCTTTAGGTTGAGTCTTGTACCAGAGGCTGCCTCACATACACTGTACCATGAGACTAGTCTGCTCACATCAGGACATGAACAGGTGGGGGGGCGCTACATGTGACAGTCTTTCTCTATGTCCCCCGTCACTCATTATATTGATAGAGAACACCTTATTTCCTTCTATGGATCTAGCCCATTCATTGTGCCTCTATTTGCCCAACGTTGGGGTAAGGTGGTAGGAAAGTTACTTGGTCTTTTTGTCCTGTCCTTGCTCTTCCTGTCTTGGGCCACCTGGTCATATCCCCCACTGCTATCACCAGTTTAGGGTGCTGTCATTCAAAAGTCTTATAGCATACACCATAGGAGTCCAGTTCAGTTTACAATTTCCTGGAAAAACCACCAACTTCCTGGTTCCACAGGATGGTTTTAAAACCCAGAATACACACATATCTCTGTCCTAATACAGTTGAGACCTAGCACTAGACAGCATGGAACCCCAGCAAGGAACCAATGGGGTACAGGAAGTATCTGTGCCACAGTGTCCCCAGGCTCCTGAATCCCCATTGGCTAAAGTGCTTCATTACATCCCTCCAACCAATAGGCATCCGACACATCACATCCTGTTTCCTTCACTTCTCCAGCTACCCTGCTGTCATCCCGCTCTCTCACACTTTCAGGAACTGGAGTTCAAATTCACAGTTCTCACACTTACCGTGTGTGAATTGGGGTGTACCCGTGGCTGCAAAAGTGTGCACCTGTGTGTTTTCTGCAACTGGCTGTGAATCATACCTGAGCACGTGCACCATATATACAGTGCTCTCATTGGTCCTCTGGTACAGGACCAGATCTAGCGAGACTGGTCAAAGAAGGGAATAGCAGAACGGGGATCCTGAGGCATCCTCTTCTTGTCCTTTGAGAGCTTCTTCGCATTGGCTTATGCTGCTGGCTCCTCTTGAGTGGAGCCCCTTAAAGGAACTCCTCTATGTCATTCCTGGGCAGGCAGCATCCACAGAGCCAGGAAATTATTGCATGTGGACTCAGTTACTGGGACAGAAGCGTCATCTTTTCAAGCTCAACAGATGCACGTCTTTGGCCCTTTAGCTTGATTTCTGTCATTTGAGCCCAGGGATCCACTCATTTCCTGAAATCTAAATTTTCAAACATCAGACTCGAGTAATTTTCAGGGTTTCCTTTCTCAGAGTTCCCATGAAGTGGTTCATTTCTGCCTTTTCTTTAGGATTTCCAGAGTTAGGAAGGGAAGGAAAGGAGGGTTGTGCCTTGGACCCGAGAGGTGCACAAGTAGTAGGCTGACCCGGAAGCAGAGCGAGGACAAGGAACGAACTGTTGCGCAGCAGCCCCCGTAGAATTGGGTTGGGTTAGTGCTGCAGTCCGTGCTCCTGGGTCCGCTGTGCCCTGAAGACAAATGCCAGATGGGAATGTACAGAGTGATGGGCTACACTGAAAGGCAGGGACAATGCCCATCCCCAGGGATGGGACTACGTCTTGGATTCCAATTCCAGGAGAAGCAGTAACTAGGAGAGATGGCAAACCTTGTCATTGGAGAATTCCAACGCAAACTAGAAGGGAGCCCTCTGTGGGGTGATATTACAAAGGTGGTTTCTTGTCTTTCTTTTCCTTGGTTGTTTTGTTTTGTTTCTTTCAAGATTCCTTACTGGCTTGCTGCCAGCAATTGAACTGTGTTCTTTCTAGAGCTAGAGCTGTTTGTGTCTTCTTCAAATAAACTTTTTCTGTTAAAACCGCCTTCTGCTTCCTTCCCTTGCTTTCGCTGCACCGATCAAAGCCCGAATTCAGGAGCAGGCCCAGTTCATGCTTTGATTTTACTAGCCACACAAATGGCACTGAACCAACCCGCTCGACCTGCTCACAACATGTCAACCTCAGAGACAAGTTTTGTGAAGCAGAATGTATTCAAGAAGCAGGAAAGGAGGGCAGATGTCCTTAGATGTCAAGGGGCCACTCACTGGACATCTGGCACAAGTAGGGAGTCAACAGAAGCAGCCCCTCAGTACTGGAAAGGCCATTATCATCATGAGCACACAGCAGAGCTGGTAGAGACTAAACGCTCGGCTCAGCTGCATGGCCTCCAAAATCAGGGTTTCTTGTTTGTTTTTTGCTTCTGATCAATCCCAGGGCTTTACGTAGGTTAGGCAAGTACTCTACCACTAGGCTCGAGTTCCAGACCTAAAGCAGTGATTATTATGTTCTACTAAAATCATAAGCTAGAAAGTTTACTCATGTCTTCTCTCAGTTTCATGAGAAGCTCGCATACATTGCAGTCGGTGCTCACAAACTCTGAGAACACCCAACAAACAGGTAACCCACAGTGTCTTCCAGAAGCATTCCCAGATGCATCTATCTACCTTAGGCCCTAAGGGTATCCAGATGGTTGATTCATGTTCTGAGACTTGATCTGAAGGACGCAAGTCCAGCCACTCACAGAGATGGCCAGAGCCGTAGATGTGTGTACAGCACTGGGAATTGGGCAACACTCTCCCTGCTTTCTTCTCTGGCTCAATAGGGCCACCCAGCAAGGGGGGCTACAGTGACTAACCAAGAGCAAAATACCCAGACCACCTGTGACCCAAGTCACTTCTGCTTCTCAAAGAATATGGTCCCACCATGCAACTGTGTAGGAACAGCTATATATGAGTCAAGTCCCACCTGAAATGAACTTCAAAGCCAGACATGGTGACACAGGCCTGGAATCCCATCATTTGGGAGGCTGAGGTAGGAGGGTCCCAGGTTCAAGGCCAGCTTGCATAGAGAGACCTTGTCTCCAAACAGCAAAAAAAATAAGTAAAGGAAATTTTATTACCTGGCTTTTCTTTCTTTTTTTTTTCTTTTTCTTCTTTTGAGTTATGATCTCACTATGTAGCCGTGGCTGGCTTGAAACATACTGGGTACATGAAGCTGGCCTCAAATTCACAGATATCCAACGACCTGCCTTTGCCCCCAAGTGCTGAGATCAATTTGTTCTTTGTCTTTGAAGGCTGCGGCCCTTGCAGCTCCACATCTCTGTCTTTTCCAGAGCCCAGTGCGAGCTTATGGCACCTGATGCCACCAATTTGCTCTTCCTTAAAGATACAACAGAACTGCAAACCACTTACAAAGCCAACATGGCAAGGGAAGGGGTAGGGCTACCCTCAGCACAGCAGCTGTTAAAATTGAGGCTAGAAGGGCCAGCAAGATGCTCTATGGGTAAAGCCCTGCCACCAAGCCTCATGGATCTGAATTTGATCCCTGGGACCCACATAATGAAGGGAAAGAACTTACCCTTGCATGGTGTCCCCTGATAGCTGTGTGTGCCCTGTAGCTTGTACACCCCAAACATATGGACTGAAGCCTGTGCGGTTTGGGTCCTGGAGTCCTGACGATGGGTGTCAAGGGACTGAGGAAAGGACCGACACATAAAACAAGTACACTGAGGCTAGAGCCGCATGGGATTCTGCTACCACCTCAACCCGGACTTTAAAGCGTTTATTACGCACAGCACAGGGGGATGGGTTGCCTAGTCTTGATAGGAGGTCTCTGCAGGCAAACAGTTTCAGGCTTTAAACATCCCTAAGAAGGAAGCTGGAGTTGCTAGTCTTTGCACACACTGATCTATCATCCATAAACACTCATACTCAGAGTCCAAAGGAAGCTTTGCCATCACAGTGAACCAAACAGGAAAGGCTTTGCCACTGTCATGGGGTTGAGGCCTTGGAGTCCTTGGCAGTCTGTGCCCATGTCAACATTACACAGATTTGACAAGAGTGCTTGCCTAGTATGTGCTAAACCCTGGGATTAATCCGAAGGAAAAAACAAACAAACAAACAAACAAGAAACCCTGATTTTGCCGGGCAGTGGTGGCATATGCCCTTTAATCCCAGCACTCAGGAGGCAGAGGCAGGCAGAGCTCTGTGAGTTCGAGGCCAGCCTGGTCTACAAGAGCTAGTTCCAGGACAGCCAGGGTGGTTAAACCCTGTCTAAAAAAAAAAAAAAAAAAAGAAAGAAAGAAAGAAAGAAAGAAAGAAAGAAAGAAAGAAAGAAAGAAAGAAAAGAAACCCTGATTTTGGAGGACTTCATTCTTTCAGGACTTTCTCTGCTCTTCACATATGCACAACACACACTAAATAAAATCTAATCTAATAAATCTAATAAAAGCTTTATCGAATTGAGGCGATACAGACAAGGAGGAGGCTGGCTTCATGACAGGCACTTCCTTAGTGGGGCCTTGCAGTTCAGTTCAGCATCTGGCTTTCGCTGTGGTGGCCTCAGAACCTCCTGTGGGCACTGCACCAGGAGTTAGTGATGCTTTTAGGGATTTACCTTACGGAGCAATCTTGCCGAAGGCAAGTCCTGGCAGAGTAATTAGGGAAGAGAAAGAATCCCCTGAGCACAGGGCATGTGTGCACTTCCAGACTAAGTGGACTTATAAGCATTTCATTGGAGCCTTGCTTGCAGTTTCAGAGGGTGAGTGCAGGACCATCATGGTGGGGAGCACGACAGCAGGCAGGTAAGCATGGAGTGGGGCAGTAGCTGAGAGTCACATCTTATCTACAGCAGGAGGGAGGGAGATAGAGAGAGAGAGACTATGAGACTGTGCCTGGTAGGTTTTTGAACCATCAAAGGCCACCCCCAGTGACACACCTTCTCCACAAGGCCACATCTAGTCTTTCCCAAAGAGTCCACCGACGGAACCAAACATTCAAATACATTAGTCCGTGGGGGTCGTTCTCATTCCAACCACTGCAGAGGGGGATCCAGGTGACAGATTATACATTTATCACAGGCATCTTTCTCTCCAGAATACCACACATCACACAATAACCAGTTCCTATTATCTGATTCTCCTTTTCATAGATTTCATCCCATTGACACTCCATGTCAGTTAAAGTTCATTTGATTATATTTACAACTTTTTAAAGTCATCGTCAACTTCTTGGGACACATACCAGCAACCTTCACTGGACTTGGTATTTCCCTTGCCCCACTAATATCCACTAGGAAATCCTTGCCAAGGGAATGGCATGGAACATAAGCAGATAGCTAGTCTACTCATTATAGAGAGCCATGAGTAAAATAATGCTAATATCTACCAAGCGCCTGGGATGCTCCAGGCCCCACTTGCCCCTCCGTTGCCTTCTTTTACTCTTTCTTCAGCACCTGTGTGACGAGCTCCTACTTACACACCAGGCCCAGCACTAGGTGTCGTGGCCAGTGCCGACTCCACGCCCGCTCTCCTGGAGCTTGCCATCAGCTGGGCCATCTCTGGAGCTGGAACCAACAAGCCCACGTTCCCATTATTGCAGAGCCGCCACGCCAGCTCTGTGCTCCCGTGGTCACCTCTCCTCTCCCAGCGTTCATTCCACAATGTTCTAAGCAAACATCCTGCTCCCCCTTCTTTTCATCAGTGCCAATTGGAACCTCAGTCCTGGCAACTAACTCCAAAGGCCAAAACAGAAAGCTTCCCTCAATACCTTTCATGACTGCCTGGCTGGCAGGCTCCTGAGAAAGCCACTCCTTTTGGAGGCCTCTCCTCAGGGCATCCTGCCCTCCTGTGATTCTCTGCATGTGGGGATGGAACAGACCCCTGCCCCTCCCCATGGCCCTTCCAGCTGTTGAATGCTGACAGGATCCACATCCCAAAGATCTATCTAGCAGTACCACTCCCACATATCTATCCTGGGGAAATATGCATGTGGCTCCCAGAGGAACTGTCTACAGCCGCATTGCATACAATAACCCACATTGTACAATGTCCATCCCGAGCAGGATGGCGCTAGCCACCGTGACACATCCCTGTAACCACAGAACTTGAAAGGTGGTGGTGGGGGAGGAGTCTGAGACCAGCCTAGACTGTAGAGTGAAGCCCTCATTTTTTTTTGTTATTGTTGCTGTCGTCTATAAAGTAGATGGGCAAGGTGGATATGGCAAAGTGCTCCAGGAGTCCCAGCAACTCTGGAGGCTGAGGAGGATTCCTGAAGCTGAGGAGTTCAAAGCCAGTCTGAGCTATATAGTAAGGCTCTCAAAACAAAAGAAATAGAATATAAAAATCATGAACTACTATACAAAAATCACCACAGCTACAACACAACAACACACAGCAAAATCACCACAACTATAACAACACACGGCATATCTGAATCATGCAAATCTAAAGTTGAGCAGGCTGAGGGTGTGGCTCAGTTTAGTAGAATGCTTGCCTGTCATGCATGAAAGCCCTGGGTTCCATCCCTAACACTGTATAAAATCAGACAAATTGATACATGCCTGTAATCTTAGGACCCAGGAGGTGGAGGCAGGAGGATCAGAAATTCAGGTCATCCTCGGCTGTGTAAGGAATTTTAGGCCATCCTAGAATATGGGAGAGCCTGTCTCAAAGAACAACAAATTGGTGTGTATGTGCATGCGTGTGCACGTGCATGTGCATACTTGTGCACATACACAGAAGAAGCAGGACACAAAGGAATACACAGGCTATGTATGATTCCCTATAAATATGGTCCAAAACCAAACTAAAAGGATTGTGTACATGAAGATACAACTGTAAGGCTCACACCTTTAATTGCAGACAGAGATTCCAGGCAGATCCCTGAGTTCCAAGCCAGCCTGGTCTACAGATAGAGTTACAAGACAGCCAGGCTACATAGAGAAACCCTGTCTTGAAAAAATTTTTAGGAGTTGATGTCAGGAATGGTGTCACATGCCTGTAATCCCAGCATTTGGGGGACAGAGGCAGGAAGATCACAAGTTCAAGGTAGCCTGGGATACACAGAAAGGCCCTGGCTTTTAAAAAGTTAAGAAAATGGGGGCTGGAGAGATGGCTCAGAGGTTAAGAGCACTGGCTGCTCTCCCAGCAACCACATGGCAACCCCCAACTCTCTGTAACTCCAGTTACAGTGGATCCGACATTCTCACACAAACATACATGCAGGCAAAACACCAATGCACATAAAGTAAAAATAAATTTTAAAAAAGTAGCTGCTTCTAAGAGAAGGGGTAAACCACAATTTGAGAAGACACATGGGAGGACTCGGGATGTAGCTCAGTGCATGGAGAGTTTGCCTAGCGTGCACAAAGCCCTAAATTCGATCCCCAGGACCATGTAAGTCAGGCATGGTGGTGAAGGATGTGCCACCTAAACCTCCCCAAACAAGTGCCACAAACTGGGAGCCAAGTGTGCAAATACCTGAGCCTATGCGAGTTATTCCTCATTCATACCAGCCCAGCAAGTGTGAATTCAACATGAGACAAAGCCTAAAAAAGAAAGGAAGGAAGGGAGGGAGGGAGGGAGGGAGGGAGG
>PVIU01021673.1:0-31201 GCA_004026605.1 Ondatra zibethicus
AATAGTAGGTAATTTCAACACCCCTATGTTCTAATAATCATGTCATAAAGACATAGAGAAATATCAAAATTAAATGACATCACACATCAAACAAACCTAAGATATCTACAGAATATTCTACCTAAATCCTGAAGAATACATAGTCTATTTAGCTGTTCATGAAAGTTTCTGTAAACTGGACCACATATTGGGACACAAAACAAATATGGACAAATACAGAAAAATTAAAATAGCTTTATATAACCTATCAGATAAGAATGCAATAAAATTTTAAATCAATAAATAGCAAAAGGATTGCTGCAAAAAATGCATGAAGTCATGGTGTTTAAACAATGCACTACTGGTTTACAAGTGGGCTAAGAAGAAATAAAGAAGAAAAATTAATTTCCAGGAACTAAATAAAAATGAAAGAACAGTATACTAAATGCTCTTGGACACATTTTAAGATTAATACTAAGAGGAAATAAGTCACTAAGGATCAAAAAAACTGGCACATGCTTTCCGCAATCTTAGGCATTAGACAGAAAACTCCAGCTTCTGGTGAACAGGACAAGAAAGTTAGGATAACATTGCCTTGGAAATTATTACAAGATTCTCTTTAGTGACATTCAATACCAGGGAAAAATCAAAGGTCCCTTAACTAGGACCAAAATTGATTGTGGAGCCTCTACACTTTCCCAGGCATGATAAGTAAGTTCACTCAGTAGTAGGAATCCTCATACAGCAGTGGGTTTTGCTCCATTCAAGTGTTGGGTCATTATTTATGGATACAGGGGATTAAGGTAAATTACTATAGCATTGGTGCCCATAGTCTTGATCTAGAAGCCTGAGGCTGGTCCCTCCAGAAAGTCCGTCTATTGTTAAGTAGAATCTACCCTCACTCCCCATGTCACTAAGTGCAGATAAGGCATTCAAGTCCAAGGGAAAACGTTCACAAATTGACTACCCATTTGGGCACACACTTAGGCCATGCAAAAAAAAGCATGTCAACTGTGAATTTAAAGAAACCAAAGTTTGGATTTTCCGGTATCAAAGAAATATTGATCAACCATTAACTCATAACAAACTTAAACGAAGGTCACCATCTAGTGCTGAAGAGTGGTAAAACAGGCACGAATCAAGCTGGATTGCAAAAACTATAATCAATATAAACTTCTTCAATGAGAAACTAACCTTCCCAAGCAGGAAATATTAAGAAAGATTTCTCTAAAACTGTATCCCCTGATAAGTGCTAGGATTAAAGGCCTCTGCCCCCACGAAAATAGATTTTTGATCCACGATCCAGGAGAGAACCCCAGCAACAGCTCCACCCCATGCCATGAGGCCAAATGCAACCAGGGGTTTCTAGCCCTGGCCAGCAAGAAGACTACAGCAACAGGGGGGACCAACCAGTTAGACAGGTGGGAGAGCAGGACCGCAGCAATGCTGGAGAGCTCAACCTGGTGGTGAGGATGACAAAGAGCTGGTGGGCTGACCACACGCCCAGAAATGCTACACCCCAACATCCACACCTTCTGTGATCTATGAGAGCCTGTCCTAAGACCCAAAGCTGCAGAATCTCCACAACGCAGGATAATAACAGGATATTCAAGAGGCATCCCAGTGAGGGCCCAGCATTGATAGGATAGTAGAAACCAGAGGCCACAAACCAGGTCAATGATTCTTTACAAGGAACACTTGCAAGTAAAGAAATATGGACACTAGGGCTAGCTCCACGGAGTTCACCGCATGCTGGAGCATATGAAGTGGCTGGTTCTGCAGAACCAAAGTTTCAGGACCTCCATGACACAGTACAACAACAGGATATTCAAGAGGAGCCCCAGTGAGATGAGATTCCAGCATCTATGATGTAGCAAAAGCCAGAGACTCAAACCAGCCCAATGGCTGAATGTAATGAACACTTCCAAGCTACAATAAATGGACTAAAGGGTAAAAAAAAAAAAAAAAAAAAAAAAAAAAGAAATATGGACAAAGGGGTTTATTGTGTGGCTCACTGTTTCTTACTACAGCTTCCATGGCCAGATTTTTCCTTTTTTTCCTTTTTCTTCTTAAATTTTATTTTAATTGGGAGGAGAGGATTGGAAGGGCAGAGAGTGAATACGAAGAGACAGGGAAATGAGTGGGATCAATATGCATGATGTGAAGGACAGAAAGAATAAATGAAAAGTAAGTTTAAAAAGAAGAAAATAGATTCTTTTCTCATGAAATATATCTTGATAATACTTTCCTCTCCTTATGCTCATCCCATTTCCTCCTTACTTCCCCTCCCCTCCAGATCTACTCCTTTTAAGTCATTAGAAAACAAACTTCTAAGAATTAACCAAACATAACAAAATAAAATAGAATAATATGAAGCAAAATGTGTCTATCCAAGTCAGACACAGCAACCCAACAGGAGGAAAAGAGTCCCAAAATCAGGCCCAAGAGTCAGAGACCCACTAGGTCTTACAATCCCATTAAAATATTAAGATATAAACTATACCATATATGCAGAGGACCTGTACTTGCTGTTTCAGTCTCTGTGAACTTATATGTACCTTGCTTAGTTAATTCAAAGGGCCTCGTTCTCCTGGTGTTGTTCATTCCCTCTGGTTCTTGCAATCTTTTTGCCTCATCTCCTGCAGGATTCCCTGAACTCTGAGGAGAAGGATTTGACAGAGACAGCCCATTTCGACTCTCTGTGTGAAATGTCTGAATGTAGGTCTCTGTATTTGTCCCCATCTGCAGCTAGAGGAAGCCTCTCTGATGATTACTGGATAAGAAATTGTTCTATGAGTATGGAATATCATTAGGAGTCATTTTATTGAGTCTCTGAATCTTTATGAGCCTGGGTTTTGTTTATTCAGAAGGTTTTTTTAAAAAAAAACTTACGTAACTTTTTATTGACTCTTTGGCAATTTCACATCTTGCACCGAATTCCACTCATTTTCCATTCCTTCCATATCAATGCTCTATTTTTCTAGGCCCCTATCCCCCAAAACATACTTTTCTCTTCTGTCTTGCCTCCCTAACCATCACATATTCATTCATTGTAGAGATATTGGGAGCTGAGGTGTGTCCTGCAGTATACCCTTTTGCCCAAACAGTTCTACTTCAAATGTTCATTGCAATGAGTTGTTGGTCTGCTTAAAGGTCTCTGACTTCTGGTACACCACCATCCCTGGACCCTCATGGAAACGTCTCTTGAATATCTTGCTTTTCTGCTGAGCCATTGGATTCCAGTGGCTTTGGTTACACAGGCTAGTCCTTCACACACTGCATCAAGTCATAGATTGGGTGGATGTTGGGTTCAGCCAACTCACAACCCTGGATGTGGACCTGGGTGGTAGCTGAGTTGGTAAGCCTGAGTAACCCCCTCCAGGCAAGGGGCACTGTAAACTTCCCTACAAGCAGTGGTCAGTGAGAGTGGGGCCAGCTCTGCATGGCCTCTAGATAGCAACACAGCTTTGGTGGCAGTCCAGACCACAGGCATCTTCATCAACTTTGGTGATAACAAAGGCCATTGACATCAACACAGACCCTGACTGGTGAAGGGTTATAGGCCCAGACGTGCTTCCCCTCCCGCTCATTGCTGTTCAGTCCAGCACATCACATGGCTTCAGGTGGCAGTGCAGGCAACTCACATCAGCCTGTTCCTCACCTCTGTCTTATCTCCAGTTTTGCTTCTCTTTCTTTCTTATTTCTCCACTAGACATTTGCTCATTGTAGTGGCGTCTGGTATCCTTCAACTGGAGGGTGGATCTTTGGATGGTGTCTTCTACCCACATGACGGTAGCAGGCCTCTCTTAAAGGTTCTAATAATGAATCTCATCTTAATTTAACTTTGATAGTTTGGATTATCTAGAAGTTCTTTTTTTCACTTTTTTGAGATTATAGTATAACTGTAATATTTCTTCCTTCCCTTTTCTCTCTCCAAAACTTCACATATACCCCTCATTGATCGTTCTTAAATTCATGGCCTCTTTTTTCATTACTTGTTATTACATTCATATTTGTTTATATATAACATATATATTCCTAAAAACATCATGTTCACTGCATATAATGTTACTTTTATGTGTGTTTTCAGAGCTGACCTGTAAGTGGTTGGTGTTCTTTTCCCTAGGGAAGACGTTTTCTTCTACTTCTGGCAGTCATCACACCTGTAGTTCTTCATGTAGTGTGTAGGTCTCATGCGCTTTTCCCTGCCCACTGCACCATGTCCTTTGCCGTCATCATTGTTCAGCTCACATTTGGGCAGTCTTGTTGGTGAGACTTTATGGGTGTAGTTTCTGAAATTAGTAGAAGATACAATCTCACAGCAAACTCACTGATCTTCTGGCTCTTAGAATCTTTTTGCCCCCTCTTCCTTATTTGTTGTTGTATGTTCCTTATGAGTTGTAGATACCCATGTTTAAAGGGGGTTACAGATTCTTTTTATAGTTCAATTTTCTTCCTTATTAAAATCTCAAGAGTTTTGCCAAGGCTTTCTCCTGGGACCAAACCAAGTCTAGGACAATTTTCCTTCGGCCTCTAATCTCCTACAGTTTTTATTTTCTTCCAGAATTTTTTTAAAATAAAGTCAGTGAGTGTTAGGTTTCATGAACTATTCTCCTTTTCTGTGACACCCACACCCGTCACTACTTGGGTAACCAAGAATTGGGAAGTAGGTAGGAAGTCCAGAGTTATTGGGCAAACCCAAACTCTACTGGTCTTAAGAGTAAAGGGTTGGGAAAAGGTTTTTCAATCAAATAGACAAAAGAAACAAGCAGGTGTAGCTATGCTAATATCTAAAAAAATAGACTTCAAACTAAAATCAATCAGAAGAGATGGAGAAAGACACTTTATACTCATCACAGGAACAATCCATTAAGATGAAATTTCAATCCTGAACATCCATGCCTCAAGTAAAAGAGCACCCACATATGTAAAAGAAACATTATTAAAGCTTAAATCACACATCAAACCCCACATGCTAATAGTAGAAGACTTGAAGAACCTAATCTCCCCAATGGACAGGTCAACCAGACAGAAAATAAACAGAGAAATAAGAAAACTAACAGATATCATGACTCAAATGGACTTAACGGACATCTACAGAACATTCCACCCAAACACAAAAGAATGTACCTTCTTCTCAGCACATCATGGAACCTTCTCTAAAACTGAATACATACTCGGTAACAAAGCAAACCTCAACAGATACAAAAGAAATTAGAGTAACCTTCTGTATTTTATTGATCACCATGTTTTAAAGTTAGAATTTAACAACACTAATTGCAGAAAGACTACAAACTCTAGAAATGGATCAGTGCTCAATTGAACCATTCCCTGTGTCAAAGAATAAAGAAAGAAAGAAATTAAAGACTTCCTAGAACTCAATGAAAATGAAGGCACAACATGCCCAAACCTAAGGGACACTATGAAAGCAGTGCGAAGAGAAAAGTTCATAGCACTAACCACCTTCATAAAGAAAGTGGAGAAATCTCACACTAGTAACTTAACAGAACACCTGAAAGCTCTAGAACAAAAAGAAGCAGACTCACCCAGGAGAAGTAGATGGCAGAAAATAATCAAATCAAGGGCTGAAATAAATAAAATATAAATAAAGAAAACAAAAAAAGAATCCATAAAACAAAAGTTGTTTATTTGAGAAAACCAACAAAATAGACAAACCCTTATCTAAACCAATCAAAAGACAAAGAGAGACCATCCAAATCAACAAAGTCAGAAATGAATAGGCAGACACAATAGTCACTGAGGAAATCCAGAGAAACATTAGGTTATACTACAAACACCTGCACTCCATAAAATTGGAAAATATAAAAGAAACAGACAATTTTCTGTGTAAGTACCACATATCAAAATTAAATCAAGACCAGGTGAACAACTTAAATAGACCTATAACTTACAAGGAAATAGAAACAGTCATCAAAAGCATCCCAACCAAAAGTGCCCAGGGCCAAATGGCTTCAGTGCATAATTCTACCAGAACTTCCAAGAAGAGCTAATACCTACACTCCTCAATGTGTTCCACATAACAGAAACAAAAGGAATAATGCCAAATTCTTTTTATGAGGATAAAGTTACCCTGATACCAAAACCACACAAAGACTCAACCAAAAGAGAGAATTACAGAACAATCTTATTCATGAACATAAATGCAAAAATAATAAAATACTGACAAACCAAATCCAAGAAGACACCAAAAAAACTCATCCACAATGATCAAGTCAGGTTCATCCCAGAGATGCAGGGATGGTTCAACATATGAAAATCTATCAGTATAACCCACCACATAAGTCAACTGAGAGAAAAAAGCAATATAATCATTTCATTAGATGCTGAAAAAGCATTTGACAGAAATCCAACACCACTTCATGATAAAGATGATATAGAGATCAGGACTACGAGGAGCACAACTAAACGTAATAAAGGTAACACACAGCAAGCTGACAGCCAACATCAAATTAAATGGAGACAAATTCACAGCGATTCCACTCAAACCAGGAACAGGACAATGCTCTCCACTCTCTCCATATATATTCACCATCATTTGAAGTTCAGGCTAGAACAAATGACAACAAAACGAGCTCAAGGGGATTCAAATGGGAAAGGAAAAAATTAAGCAGTCATTATTTGCAGACAATGTGATAGTATTCATGGGTAACCCCAAAAACGCTAACAGGGAAATCCTACAGCAGATGAATACCTTCAGGAATGTGGCAGAATACAAAATCAACAAAAAAAATCAGTAACCCTCCTATATACAAATGATAAAGAATTTGAGAAAGAAATCAGAGAAACAGCACCTTGCACAATAGCTACAAATAACATAAAATATCTTGGGGTAACACTAACCAAAGAATGAAAGACCTGTTTGACAAAACCTTTAAGTCTTTGAAGAAAGAAATAGAAAAAGATACCAGAAAATGGAAGATCTCCCATGCTCTTGGGTAGGTAGGATCAAATTAATAAAAATGGCAATCCTACCAAAAGAAATCTATAGATTCAATGCAATCCTTATATAAATCCCAACACAATTATTCACAGATCTTGAAAGAACAATACTCAACTTCATTTGGAAAAACAAAAAACCCAGGATAGCCAAAACAATCCTATACAGTAAAGGAACTTGCAGAGGCATCACCATCCCTGACATCAAGCTCTATTACAGAGCTACAGTAATGAAAACAGCTTGTTATTGGCATAAAAACAGAGACATTGTCCAATGGAATCTAATTGAAGACACAGATATTAATCCACACACCTATGAATACCTGATCAAAATTATACAATGGAAAAGGAAAGCATCTTCAACAAATGGTGCTGGCATAACTGGATGTCACATATAGAAGATGTCACCATATAGAAGAATGCAGATAGATCCATATCTATACCCATGCACAAATGGATTAAAAACTTCAATAGAAATCTGACCACACAGAACCTTATAGAAAAGAAAGTGGGAAGAAACCTTCAATGTATGGGCACAGGAGAACAATTCCTAAATATAACACCAGTACTACAGACACTATGAGTAACAATAAATATGGGACCTCCTAAAACTGAGAAGTTTCTGCAAAGCAAAGAACAAAGTCAAAATGACAAAAAGCAGCCTTTGAATGGAAAAAGATATTCACCAACTGCACATCAGACAGAGGAATAATATCCAAAATATGTAAAGAACTCAAGAAATTAAACATCAAAATCTCAAATAATCCAATTTAAAATGGGGTACAGAACTAAACAGAGAATTCTCAACAGAATCTCAAATGGCCGAAAGACACATAAGGAAATGTTCAACATCATTAGCAGTCAGGGAAATGCAAATCTAAACAATTCTGAAATATCATTTTACACCAGTCAGAATGGCTAGGATCAAAAACACCAATGAAAGCTTATGCTGGAGAGGGTGTGAAGTAAGGGGAACACTTCTCCATTGCTGGTGGAAATCCAAACTTGTACAACAGCTCTGTAAATCAGTATGGCAGTTTCTCAGAAAATTGGGAATCAACTTACCTAAGGACCCAGCAATACCACTCTTAGACATATACCCATAAGTTGCTCAATCATACTACAAGGACATTTGTCCAACTCTGCTTATAGCAGCATTATTTATAAAAACCACAACCAGCAAACCATGTAGATTCCCCTCAACTGAAGAATGGATAAAGAAAATGTGGTACATTTACACAATTGAGTACTACTCAGCAGTTTAAAAAAATGACATTTTGGAATTTGCATGCAAATGGATGGAACTAAAAAAGCATCATGAGTGAGGTAACCCAGACCCAGAAAGATGAACATGGTATGTACTCACTCATAAGTGGATATTACCTGTAAATCTGCAGTCCATAATCCTAGATAAGATAAGTAACAAGGTTAACCCTAAGGAAAACATACATAGATCCAACTGGAAAGAGGAAATAGACAAGATCACCTGACAAAATTGGGAGCAGGGGGGTGGGGAGTGAAGGGAGGGCAGTAGGAAAATGGAGAGTAGAACTTGAGGGAACAGGATGGATGAGATGGAAGAAGGACAGAGATGAAAATATGAGTAAAGAAGTCAAAACCATGATTGGTACAACCACTGAAATAGTTTACCTGAGCAAATGGGAGTTCACCAACTGCAGCCCGAAGGAACCAGCATAGGGCCAAATTAGTCCCACTGAATGTGGGTGACAGTTGTATGGCTGGGGCAGAAAAAGGGGCCACTGGCAGTGGCACCAGGATTTATCCCTACTGTTGTACTGGCTTTTTGAGAACCCATTCTCTTTGGATGGATACCTTGTTCAGCCTATATATAGCAAAAAGGGCCTTGAACCTTTCCCAAAACAATGTGCATTACCCTCTCTGGGGAGTTGATGAAGGGTGTAATAAAGGGGTAGGTGGAGAGAATGGGAGTAGATGAGAGAGTGGAAAATGGGATTGGTATGGAAAATGAAAAACAGATAGATTTAAAATAAAATAAAATATAAAAGAAAAGAAATTGAGCTAGCCTAGCTTCTGGACACAATTGTTTTTCTTAATCATTAACCTAAGCCACAGCTCTTTAAGAGAGACCTTTAAGTTCTAGCTACCTGACACATTCTTGTTCTTATTTTCTATCCTTTAGAGTATCAGGGATTGGAACAAAATAATATCCTGCTTGCAAAATTCAATATGTCATTGTTTTTTTACCACTGAGTAGAACTCTAATGTGTATATGTGCCACACTTTCTTTATCCATTCTTCCATTGAGGGGCATCTAGGTTGTTTCCAGGTTCTGGCTACTACAAATAATGCTGCTATGAATATAGTTGAATAATTGATTTTTTAGTATGATTGGGCATCTCTTGGGTATATTCCCAAGAGTGGTATTGCTGGATCTTGAGGTAGGTTGACTCCCAATTTTCTGAGAAACCGCCACACTGATTTCCAAAGTGGTGGCACAAATTTGCATTCCCACAAGCAATGGATGAGAGTTCCCCTTACTCCACGTCCTCTCTGGCATAGGCTATCATTTTGATTTTAGCCATTCTGAAAAGTATAAGAGGGTATTTCAAAGTTGTTTTGATTTGTATTTCCCTGATAGCTAAGGAAGTTGAACATGTCCTTAAGTATCTTTTGGCCATTTGAAATTTTTCTGTTGAGAAATCTCTGTTCAGTTCAGTACCCCATTTTTTAATTTGGTTATTTAGAGTTTTAATGTCTAGTTTCTTGAGTTCTTTATATATTTTGGAGATCAGAAGTTTGTCTGATGTGGGGTTGGTGAAGATATTCTCCCATTCAGTAGGTTGCCTTTTTGTCTTAATGACTGTGTCCTTTATTTTACAGAAGCTTCTCAGTTTCAGGAGGTCCCATTTATTCATTGTTGCTATTATTGTCTGTGCTACTAGGGTTATAAGTAGGATGTGGTCTCCTGTGCCCATGTTTTGCAAGCTACTTCCCATTTTCTCTTCTATCAGGTTCAGTGTGGTCAGATTTATATTGAGGTCTTTAATCAATTTGGACTTGAATTTTATACATGGTGATAGATATGGATCTATTTTCATTCTTCTATAGGTTGACATCCAGTTATGCCAGCGCCATTTGTTAAAGATGCTTTCTTTCTTCCATTGTATAATTTTAGCTTCTTTGTCAAAAATCAGGTGTTCATAGGTTTGTGGATTAATATCCAGGTCCTCAATTTGATTCTGTTGGTCAACGACTCTGTTTTTATGCCAATACCAAGCTGTTTTCATTACTGTGTTTCTGTAATAGAGTTTGATGTCAGGGATGGCAATGCTTCCGGAAGTTCCTTTATTGTATAGGATTGCTTTGGCTATCCTGGGTTTTTTGTTTTTCCATATGTTTGATTATTGTTCTCTCAAGTTCTATGAAGATTTTGTTGGGATTTTGATGGGGATTGCATTGAATATATAGATTGCCTTTGGTAGAATTGCTATTTTTACTATGTTGATCCTACCAATCCAGGAGCATGGGAGATCCTTCCATTTTCTGGTATCCTCTTCAATTTCTTTCTTCAAAGATTTAAAGTTCTTGTCAAATAGATCGTTCACTTCCTTGGTTAGTGTTACCCCAAGATACTTTATGCTATTTGTGGTTATCATGAAAGGTGATGTTTCTCTGATTTCCCTCTCTGCTTTTTTATCCTTTGTGTATAGGCGGGCTATTGATTTTTTTGAGTTGACCTTGTATCCTGCCACATCACTAAAGGTATTTATCAGCTGTCACAGTTCTCTGGTAGAGTTTCTGGGGTCACTTAAATACACTATCAAATCATCTGCAAATAACAAATGTTTGACTACTTCTTTTCTAATCTGAATTCCCTTGATCTCTTTATATTGTCCTATTCCTATTGCTAGAACTTCAAGCACTATATTGAAGTGATATGGGGAGAGTGGACAGCCTTGTCTTGTTCCTGATTTTAGTGGAATTGCTTTGAGTTTCTCTCCATTGAATTTGATGTTAGCTGTCGGCTTGCTGTATATTGCCTTTATTATATTTAGGTATGATCCTTGTATCCCTAATCTCTCCAAGACCTTTATCATAAGGGGTGTTGAATTTTATCAAATGCTTTTTTGGGATCTAATGAAATGATCATGTGTTTTTTTTTTTCTTTCAGTTTATTTATATGATGGATTACATTGATAGTTTTTTGTATGTGGAACCAGCCCTGCATCTCTGGGATGAAGCCTACTTGATCATAATGGATGATTGTTTTGATGTGTTCTTGGATTTGGTTTGCCAGTATCTTATTGAGTATTTTAGCATCCATGTTCATGAGTGAGATTGGTCTGTAATTCTCTTTTTGGTTGAGTCTTTTTGTGGTAGTGGTATCAGAGTAACTGTGGCTTCATAAAAAGAGTTTGGCAAGGACTCTTCTGTTTCTATTATGTGGAACACATTAAGGATTATAGGTATTAGTTCTTCTTGGAAGTTCTGGTAGAATTCTGCATTAAAACCATCTGGTCTTGGGCTTTTTTTTTGGTTAGGAGGTTTTTCATGACAGCTTCTATCTCCTCGTGACTTATAGGTTTATTTAAATTGTTCACCTGGTCTTGATTTAATTTTGGTATATGGTATTTATCTTAAAAAATGTCCATTTCTTGTACATTTTCCAATTTTGTGGAGTACAGGCTTTTGTAGTAAGACCGAATGATTCTCTGAGTTTTCTCAGTGTCTGTTGTTAAGACCCTCTTTTCATTTCTGATCTTGTTAATTTGAATGTTCTCTCTCTGCCTTTTGATTAGTTTGGATAGGGGTTTGTCAATCTCATTGATTTTCTCAAAGAACCAGCTCTTTGTTTCATTGATTCTTTGTATAATTTTCCGTGTTTCTATTTCGTTGATTTCAGCCCTCAGTTTGATTATTTCCAGTCTTCTACTCCTCCTGGGTGAGTCTGCTTCTTTTTTTTCTAGAGCTTTCAGGTGTGCTGTTAAGTCTCTTATGTGAGATTTCTCTGTTTTCTTTATGTGGGCACTTAGTGCTATGAACTTTCCTCTTAGCACTGCTTTCATAGTGTCCCATAGGTTTGGGTATGTTGTGTCTTCATTTTCGTTGAATTGAATGAAGACTTTAATTTCTTTATTTATTTCTTCCTTGAACCAGGGGTGGTTCAGTAGTTGACTGTTCAGTTTCCATGAGTTTATAAGCTTTCTGAGGGTAGAATTGTTGTTAAATTCTAACATTATTCCATGGTGATCTGATAAGACACAGGTAATTACTCCAAATTTTTTTGTATCTATGGATGTTTGCTTTGTTACTGAGTATGTGATCAATTTTTGAGAAGGTTCCATGAGATGCTGAGAAGAAGGTATATTCTTTTCTGTTTGGGTGGAACGTTCTATAGATGTCTATTAAGTCCATTTGATTCATTGTAATGTTAGTTCTCTTATTTCTCTGTTAAGTTTCTGTCTGGTTGACCTGTCCATTGGTGAAAGAGGAGTCTTGAAATCTCCTACTATTAGTGTGTGGGGTTTGATGTATGATGTATCCAGTAATGTTTCTTTTATATATTTGGGTGCTTTTATATTAGGAGCATAGTTATTCAGGATTGAGACTTCATCTTGATGAATTGTTCCTGTTATGAGTATAAAGCGTCCTTCTTTAACTCTTCTGATTGATTTTAGTTTGAAATCAATTTTGTTAGATATAGGATAGCCACACATGATGGTTTCTTATGTCTGTTTGCTTGGAAAACTTTGTCCCAACCCACTACTCTGAGGTAGTGTCTGTCTTTGAGGTTAAGGTGTGTTTCTTGTAAACAGCAAAATGTTGGATCCTGTTTTCATATCCATTTTCTTAACCTGTACCTTTTTATAGGTGAGTTGAGTCCATTGATATTAAGCGATATTAATGACCAGTAGTTGTTAACTCTGGTTATTCTTTTGGTGGTAGTGTTTGTGTGTTTCCCTTCTTTGAGTTGTGTTGGTGGAGGGTTGTCAGATGTCTGTGCTATTGTGGGTGTGTTTCCTTCCTTGGGCTGAGGTTTTCTTCTAACACTTTCTGTAAGGCTTGGTTTGTGGATACATATTGTTTAAATCTGTTTTTGTCATGGAATATCTTATTTTCTCTATTGCTGGTGAATGCAAGCTTTGCTGGGTATAGTAGTCTGGGCTCGCGTCCATGGTGTTTTAGAGTCTGCAGCACATCTATCCAAGACTTTCTGACTTTCATGGTTTCCATTGAGAATTCAGGTGTAATTCTGATAGGTTTACCTTAATATGTTTCTTGTACTTTTTCCTTTGCAGCTCTTAATATCCTTTCTTTATTCTGTATGTTTTTTGTTTTGATTATAGTATGGCGAGGGGATGGGGTTTTTTTTGATACATTCTATTTGGTATTCTATATGTTTTTTGTACCTTCATAGGAATATCTTTCTTTAGGTTGGGAAAGTTTTCTTCTATAATTTTGTTGAATATATTTTCTTGGCCTTTGAGCTATAATTCTTCTCCTTCTTCTGCCCCTATTATTCTTAGGTTTGGTCTTTTCATGGTGTCCCAGATTTCCTGGATGTTTTCTGTTAAGAATTTTTGGATTTCCTGTTTTCTTTGATCAATGAGTCTATTTCCTCTATGGTATCTTCAGCACCTGAGATTCTTTCTTCTATCGCTTGTATTCTGTTGGTTATACTTGTCTCTGTAGTTCCTGTTTGTTTACCCAGATTTTCCATATCCAGCCATCCCTCAGTTTGTGTTTACTTTATTACCTCCATTTTGGTCTTCAAGTCTTGAACTGTTTCCTTTACCTGTTTGATTGCTTTTTCTTGGTTTTCTTGGGTATCTTTGAGAGATTTATTAATTTCTTCTATTTTTTTGTTTGTCTTCTCTTCCATTTCTTTAAGGGAGTTTTTCACTTCCTGTTTAAGTGTCTCCATCATTTTCATAAGGTTATGTTTGAAGTTGAATTCTTCTACTTCTTCTGGGTTAGAATGTTCAAGTCTTCCTGTTGCATATTCTCTAGATTCTGGTGTTATCATGTTGCTTTTCAGGATGTTGGAGGAATTCTTGCATTGGCGCCTGCCCATCTCTTCCATCAAATGAGGCTAACAGAGTCTTGGCATCTTGATCCAATATTTGCTGTGGCTGACTGTGTACTTGGGGGTTTTTATTGGTCTGCCTTCTCTTAGGTCCCCTCAGCACTGGATCAGGTTCTCAGATCCCCTCAGCCCTGAAGCAGGCTGTGCTGGGGTATCCAAGGACCCTGCAGATGAAAAGGAGTGCTTGGGGCAGGGTGGAATGTGGTAAGGAAAGCCAGCAGCCAGGAAGACACACCTCTGGATGGCCAGAAAAGTTTAGGGAATTGGAAAGGGCCTGGACTCAGTTTCCCGGGACTGTCAGGCCATGGGGCCACTCACTCACCTTTCTGGATCCACTCAGCCCAGTTTCTACTATTCTTAGGTCTGGTATTTTCATGGTGTCCCAGATC
Source organism: Ondatra zibethicus (assembly GCA_004026605.1). Classification (NCBI taxonomy): domain Eukaryota; kingdom Metazoa; phylum Chordata; class Mammalia; order Rodentia; family Cricetidae; genus Ondatra; species Ondatra zibethicus. Next base: position 14,395 of record PVIU01021673.1, read on the forward strand.
CTGGATACTTTGTGTAGAGGAATTTTTTTAGATATAACCTTTTCTTTGACTGATATATTGAATTCTTCTATCATATGTTCAACACCTGAAATTCTGACTTCCATCTCTTATATTCTGTTGGTGATGTTTGGATCTAAAGTTCCTATTCACTTACCTAGATTTTCCATTTCTGAATTCCCTCAGTTTGGGATTTTTTAATTTCTTCAGTTTCCATATTCATTTTTTGAGCATTCTCACTTGTTTCCTTCAATTGGTTGTTTTTCTTGACTTTCTTTAATTCATTTCCTCTTTTTTTATTTGTCTTTTCTCAATTTCTTTGGAGAATTTATTCATTTCCTCATTAAGGACCTAAATTATCTTCATAAAGTTGGTTTTAAGGCTATTTTCTTATGCTTCTGCTGTGCTGGAATATCTAGGACTTGCTATAGTATGATAGCTAGGCTCTGTGGTGACATATTGCCTTGGCTGTTTTTAATGGTGTCGTTGTGCTGGTGTCTGAGCACTTGGGTTTGTAGTGATTGTATGTCTAGATGCTTATTTCTGAGTTTATCTTTATGGGAGGGATGCTTTGTTCCATGATTTCTGATTCCACTCTAGTCATCCGGTGGGTGTGGTCTGTGGTTGAGCAGGGATTCTCAGCTAGAATTGGGGTTTTAAAGTCTGGTGACCAGTGTGTCCTTTGGTCAAGCAGAGGGTCTCCACCTGAATTGGTGGTTAAGATATGGTGGTAGGAATTGGGGGATGGGAGTACTTGGAAAGAGTGAATGAGTGGGAGGGGTCCACAGAAGAGTGACCTACCTGGACTTCTAGGGGCCAAGATGGTCTCTAGTAGAGCAGGGTGTCTCCTTCCCAGTTGGGGGCTAGGATATAGCAATGAGGAAGGCATAGGAATGGAGACAGGGTCACCAAGAGGTTGAGAAAGTAGGGAAAGTTAACAGGCAGGTATCCTACCTGGACTTTTGGTAGCTGCCATGCTTTGAGGTAGAGCTACAAATGTTTTAATAGTTGAATACTTAGAAAAATATATCAAATTCTTCTAGGTTAAAAGAATGGAAGCTTATCCAAATCCAGCTGGACTGGGACTGAAGGAGCATTGGGATCAAACTGGACCATCCAAATGTGGCTGACAATTGGGACAGACTGAGAAGCCAATGATAATGGCACTGGGATTTGTATCTACTGCATGTACTGGCTTTTGGGGATCCTAGTCTATTTAGATGCACACCTTCCTAAGCCTGGATGGAGGGGGGAGGGTCTTGGACTTTCCACAGGGCAGGTGCCCTGTTCTCTCTTAGGACTGGAGGGGGAGGGGGAGGGGGGAGTGGTAGGGAAGTGGGAGGAGGGGAGGAAGTGGAAATTTTGAATGGTATTATTTATAAAGTAATAAAAAATAATTTTAAAAAGACTACAATTTTTCTATTATTGAAGAATACAGAAAACTATTTTATTCCAACAGTATTCATTTTTTTAAATGTCATTGCACAATATGCCAAAATAACTTTTTACAAGGAAGGAAAGAATAGTACCAGAACACAGCTCTTAAGTTCTGATGGTTTTTAATGATACACTTGTCATTTTGTGCATTCTGTTTTTACAATGCAGTATAATTTGTGAACAATCCTGATATGCATTCTGAACTGCAAATGCAACACATGCTGGCACATAGGTAACACTAAATATGTCAAATACATATTTTAATCTACATGGGAAGTAGAAAAAGACAAGGTCTCCTGAGTAAATTGGGAACATGGGGACCTTGGGAGAGGGTTGAAGGGGAGAGGAGAGGAAGGGAGGGGAGCAGAGAAAAATGTAGAGCTCAATAAAAATCAATAAAAAAGATAAATAAAATAAAGCAATAAACTATTTCATTTTAAATCTAAAAAACACATATTTGATTTACTCAATTTTAGTTGTAACAGATATTGTTACTGACAAGTACAAGAACTTAGCCACTTATATTCATTGTACATTTAAAATTTTTGATACTATCAAGTTTGTTGAGTACATTCTCAGAATGTGACCTGAGTGAGGAACATTTTCTATTAAAGTTTTTTTTAATTAATTCTTTAAGAATTCCAAATATGTATTCAATGAAATATATCCTTTTGGTGGGAGTGTAAGCTGGTACAGCCCGTTTGGATATCAGTATGATGATTTCTCAGAAAATTAGGAAACAACCTTCCTTAATACCCAGCAAGACCACTTTTGGGTATATATCCAAAGGATGCTCAATCATGCCACAAGAGCATATGCTCAACTATGTTCATAGCAGCATTGTTTGTCATAGCCAGAACCTGGAAAAAACCTAAATGCCCCTCTACTGAAGAATGGATAAGGAAAATGTGGTACATTTACACAATGGAGTACTACACTGCAGAAAAAAATAACGATATCCGGGCAAATGGATGGAGCTTAAAAACATCATATTGAGTGAGGTAATCCAGACCCAGAAAGACAATAATTATATGTACTCACTCATAAGTGGTTTTTAAACATAAAGCAAAGAAAACCAGCCCACAAATTACAATCCCAGAGAACCTAGACAACAATGAGGACCTTAAGAGAGACATACATGAATCTAATCTACATGGGAAGTAGAAAAAGACAAGGTCTCCTGAGTAAATTGGGAGCATAGGGACCATGGGAGAGGGTTGAAGGGGAGGGGAGAGGCAGGGAAGAGAGCAGAGAATAATGTATAGGTCAGTAAAATAAAATAAAATGAAATGAAAAAATATCTTTTTTTTTGGTTTTTCAGAACAGGGTTTCTCTGTGTAACAGTCCTGGCTGTCCTAGAACTCCCTGGTAGAACCCAATGAGCTCCTCCTGCCTCTGCCTCCCAAATGCTGGGGTTAAAGTTGTGTGTCACCACCACCCGGCTACTCCCATTTTATCTTTTCAAGTGCTGACACTTGGATGACAGCAATCATGTCCACCTCCCAAATTTCATATCACTTCTTGACTCTAATTAGAGGTTAAATGCAGAAGTCTGGACCCATCCAATGTATCACGGGCAATTTTACAATGGACAAACCCTAAAACCCCAGTCGGTAGTGGCACACACCTTTAATCCCAGCACTCAGAAGACAGAAGCAGGTAGATCTCTGTGAGTTTGAGGCCAGCCTAGTCCACTAAAACTAGTTCCAGGACAGGCTCCAAAGATGAGGAACCTTGTCTGAGAAAAAAAAAAAAAGCCTGACAGCTAATAGCCACTGCTAACCCCTCAGTGAGGGGTCGAGCCCAGACAGCTCATCCCCATCAATGCTAGAATTTGGGCAGGTTTGAACTTGTGTAGGTCTATTGCAGGTAACCATCACTTCTGGGAGTGAAAAGAATATAACAACCACATGTAGAAGACAGAATTTCACAGCAGTATTCTTTATCCGCCAGCTCTTAGATTCTTCCCTCCTCCTCTTCCAAAATGTCCCCTTAGCCTTGACTAAAAACGTTCCATTTAGAGATTATTATTCACAGTCACATTCTCAGCATCATGACCAGTGTGTTTCTACTGATCCTGCACACTGAAAAGACAAGCATCTCTGACAAAGTTTGCAAGGAGCACAAATCTATGCATATAAGCATAAATAGATAGAAATAACAATAATAGGTTCCACCGTAGTTCCTATGAGTTCCTTCTAGATGCTGGATTTGGGCTGGGTTTATAATACCAGACATGCATTTCCTACGATAAAACAAATCTTAAATCTAATAAGAAAGGAATTGATTAGCCTTTAATAGCCAAGCCACTCTTGCAACAGCAGGTTCATCTAGCTTGGCAAGTCAGTATTGCATAATATAAAATCCAGTGCTAGCTCAGAACCATAATGCCTTTTCTCACTTCGAAAGCTAGTCAAAAGGCAGAAGTTTCCAATGACCCTAAAAAACAAACTTTCTTGTAGGAAAGAAAATTCAGAAGAGAAAAGACAAAGAGAAAAAAATCTTTATGTGTAGATCTTGTGATTGTAGTTTTGAATAGATATTAAAGGAATCTACTCCCTAAAGAACTGGGGGAGATAAAAAAAAAGGAGGTTGCTTCTCCCTAGAGTGCCAAAGAAAGAAAGCATTCAGGGGAAGAATATAGATTTACAGTATACATTCTTCCTGTACCACATATAGATTTCCCCCAGAAAGCCTCCCATCATGTACTGTGCTAAGTGATAAGAAGGAGATTTTGAAAAAGACCAAAACAACAGTTAACAGAGTGATCATGTAGAAACACAGAAAACCTACTAAGGAAGTACTTGGTTTTAAAGGCTCACCCCCTAGATGTTTTTAAGTTTTAAGTGCCCTAATAACATGCCATACTTAATATGACATACAGTAACAGGAGTGAATCTATGAGAGAAGGATATGTTTATAATTGCTTATATACAAACCATAGTCATAACCTAATGGCACATATCAAATTTGTAGAAAAACAAGAACCAAACACAAAATTAACAGAATAAAAGAAATCAAATTGAATTGAAACTAATGAAAATAACAAAAAAAGAGCCAATAAAATGAAGATTGTTTAATTGAAGGATGAAAAAGTTTGGCAAACCCTTAGCAAAAATATAAACAAAAATATATATAAGAGACAACTTAATAAAATTAAAAGAATAAAGGGGACAGTATAATACAACCACTGAAATCGATAGGATTACTTGATGTTTTGAAAACTTATACCCCAATGAGTTAGAGCACTTCAAGTAGATAAATCTATACACTATGGCTTACTAAAATTGAATCAGGAAACTATTTACAAATATCTCACCATTTAACACTTATAAAATTAAGGCAGTAATAAAATTTAACTTAATGAGGACAAACTAGAACCAAATGGATCCAATCCTGATGTCTTCAAGGCCATTCTTTATCTTAATTTAAAATAGATTCTCTCAAGCAATACATCCCAGTCACAATTTCCCCTCCCCCAGTCATCCTGGCTCCGCACTCTGGAACTTCCACTCTCCCATAAATAACTACCCTTTCATTTCCTCTTCAGAAAAAAAATAGACATTGAAGAAACATCAGTCAAAGAGAACAATACAAAATATAATAACATAAGGCAAAAGCTCTCATATTGAAGCTGGACAAGGCAAGACAATAGGGTGAAAATTGTTCCAAAAGCAGGCAAAAGAGTCAAAGATATACCCATTACTACTGTTAGGAGTTCCACAAAAGCATAAAGCTAATTGTCATAACATATATGCAGAGGACCTGGTGCAGACTAATACAAGCCATGTGTTTGCTGCATTAGGCTCTGTGAACACATGTCAACCATGTTTAGGTGATTCAGTGGATTATGTTCTCTTAATGCTCTTCACTCCCTCTGGCTCCTACAATCTTTCCTCCTCTTCTTCCACAGGGTTCCCAATCTTCAAGATAAGAGATCAGATATAGATCTCCAATTTAGAGTCTCCACATAATGTCTACATGTAGGTCTATATACCTACTCTCATTCATGCCAGAGTAAGTCTCTCTGATGATGAGTAGACAAGACACTGATCTACTCGTATAGCAGAATATCATTAGGAATCAATTCATCCATTTTTTTTTTTGCTAGTTGTATTTGGTTCTATCCTAGGTCTCCGGGATATCCAGCCTCCAGTTTTTGGTCATCCAGACAGTCTAGGACACAGACTCCCTCTTTTGGCATGAGCCTCAAGTTAAACCAAACCCTGATTGACCACACCCACAAGTTTCTACTCCCTAGCCCCAGAACAACTTGAAGAAGGACAGATTATAAGTCAAGTGTTTTGCACCTGCATTGCTGTACAGATTTCTCTTTTGGTAGCCTGCATAGTACCTTCCCACACCAAAGATACCAGAACAGATTCAGAGTAGTGAAGGCTCCAAAGAGATAAGAACAGACGGGTGAAGGTTCCATGCAGGCACCAGCTCAACTTCTCTATTTCAATGAACTGTGTAGATATTGTCCTCAACAATAGCGCCTTGCTCTCAGTTTTCTGAGAGTGACCTTCTGTCCGAGCATCAGCCTGGGTTGTTTAGGGGATCTATGGGAACAACTTAGCCAATAACTCAACTGAATGTAACCCAGTCCTACCGCTGGAAGACTTGCTTGGCTATAAAAGATGGCCAGTTCAGACTCCACATCCTCCATTACTGCAAGTCCTCACCATGATAACCCTCATAGATTCCAGGAAGTTTCCACTCCACTAGGTTTTCATACTCTCTTACAAGATGTCTGCCAATTTCAGCTGTCTCTCCCAGGACTTTCCCCCTCTATTCACTCCCCACATCTGATCCTTCCCACTCCCATCCCTACCTGACCCCAGTCCAACGCACAAAGTTTACTATTATTTAGCCTTTATTTAGTCTATTTACTCAGGAGGGGCCCATGCATCTCTCATAAAGCCCTCCTTTTTACGTAACGTCTCTGGGTCTATGGCTTGTAGTTTCATTATCATTTACTTAACAATCAATATCCACCTATAAGTGAATACATACCATCATATTTGCTCAGTTCTGTTTTCTGTGGCTTTAGTCATACTAGCCAGAAACTGGAAACAATCTAGGTACCCTTCAACTAAAGAATTAATAAAGAAAATGTGGTACATTTACACAAAGGAGTAGTACTCAGCTGTTAAGAAAACTGACATGGTATTTTCAGACATGGATGCAGAGGCTGCTTATTCATTTCCCATATCTGAAATAATTGCACAGAAACTATATTAGTTAAAACACTGCTTGGCCAATAGCTTAAGCATATTCCTTGTACAGCCGTGATGCAGGGAGAGGAGCTCAGACCTGCCTCAACTTGATAAGACATGCTTTGTTGACTCCCAAAGAGGCCTGCCCCATTCTGTATGGAGAAGGAATGGATAAGGGGGATAGATGGGTAGGTAGTAAAATGAAACAGGAAGAAAGAAGGGAGGAGAAACTGTGGTCAGCATGTAAAATAAATGCAAGTGTTTAATGAAGAAAAAAGGATTTAACTGCTGATTGAACAAGGCCCTTAGAACAACTATTCAAAGATAATATGTGCAAGTTGTGAAAAAAATCTCCTTAAGTTAAAAAACATTGTCAGGGTCAAGGCATCTATTTACCATGATAAAACTCTAAGACAGAAGTTGGTACCAGGTACTAGGGTGTGGCTATGAAAGGTGTGACCATGAGATTGTTTGGAGGAATGTAAACTTTGGGGCTTTTTGGTTAGGAAGGCAGTGGGATGCTTTAAGCAGATTTTATGGAAGCTAGTAGGAGCATGGAAGACAGTGTGCTGAGGGTGCTTTGAACTATGAGGGCCTGATTCAAGGGGTTTCAGAGGAATGTGGCCTAGAGACCATTCTTGTGATATATTGGTGAAGAATGTGGCTGCTTTATTCCTTTGTCCAAAATATCTGCCTCAGGTTAAGTTGAAGATTTATGGATTAGCCACTTTGGCACAGGACATTTCAAAACAATCTAGCATTGACTGTGTTGCCTAGTTATTAGTGGCCAGTGTTATACAGATATATAATGAAAAGAAGCAAGCTGAGCAAGAAAAAATATAAAATATACAGTTTGAGGAGAAAAGATGTACCAGGAAGTATAAGCAGAATAAAGAAAAACCTGATGCTAGTTGGAATTAAGGGAGTTGTAGCCTCAGAGACATTTCTCTAATGTTGGGCAATTCTCTTGTGTCTTCTCTTCCTTTCTCCAAACCTAATACACATTTTTTAGACTGATTTTCAGACCTCTAACCCATACATTTTCTTTCTCATTCTTCCTTTATCCCATCACAAACTCTACATGATTCCCCCTTTCATTTCCCTACCTATATGCTGTGTATTTTCCTGAGGCATGATTCTAGTATACCTTGTTCCTAAAATTTATAGGATACACAGTTAAGACACGAGTATATTTTCCTTCTGCCAACACTGGGATTTATGAATGTCATACAATCACAGTTATGACTGCAATTGACTTTCTTTCTTGATTACATCCAAATGAACACAATGCACCAGAGGACTGACATAAAAGCAAAACAGATAGAAGCAGTGAGAAGTGGAGAGAGAGACTACAAACTAAAGGACATGAACTCCAACACATATGGAAGGAAAAAAGCACAAAGAAATTAAAAGTATGAAACAGCACTACACTACAACAACCCACAAGCTGACAGATTATTAATAGTGGAACACAGAGATGATGTGACAAAAAAATGCTGGAAAAATTAATTTTGTTTCCAGTACTATTCACACTAACTATGCAGCTCACCTAGTGGCTGTGAACAAAGGATTTAATAAAGGAGTTGTGGTGTGTGTATACAATAGGTCATTACAACACAACTATCATCTACCAAAAATGGAATCAAGCATGAGGTAATCAATCTTCTAAATTCAGGTGTCATTTGAATAAAATGCAAAAGTGAATATAAATATTATATTTTACTGAGTGTGCAAGGACAAAAATCAGACTGGAAAGTGGGGGGAATATTCAACAAAGAAAAAAATCAGAAAGAAAATAGGTACTAGATGAAGTTGTAAAATCATGACAAGTAAACATATCAATTAAGACTAAGTTATAGTGCTTTGGAATGTACACTAGAGATGGAAAACTAATACAATGGAATATTTGGATACCAATACAGATCACATTTGTGTTTATGAAAAAAGGAGGATTTTCTTGATGTCTGGCAATTTCAATATCTTAACTTGGATAAGAATTACAAGGGTGATCATTTTATAAAAATAATATTTCTAGAAGTTGTACTGGCTAATTTTTTTTGTCAACCTAATATTAACTGGAGTCATTTTAAAAGAGGGAACCTCACCTGAGAAAGCTGCTCCATCAGCTTTACAGATGGACATGCCTGTGGGACAGTTTCCTTACTGATGATTGAGTTGGGAAGACCCAGTTCACTGTGGGAGGTGCCATCCTGGGCAGGTGGTTTAAGATTGCTAAAAAAGCAGGTTTGTGCCTAGTCTTATTGTTGGTTGATATCGTGGGGAGGCCTGCTCCCTTCTGAAGAGAATGGAGGAGGAGTGGATTGGGGGACAGAGGAATTGGAAGGGGGTCTGGGAGCAATGGAAAGAAGGGAAACTGATGTCAGAATGTAATGTGTCAGAGAAGAATCTTTTTTAAAAGGCAACTAAGTGAGCCACGAGGAACAAGCCTGTAGCACTCCTCAAAGTCTTTGCCCCAGTGCCCCACAACCTGTCCCTAGGTCCCTAACATGAGCTCCTACCCTGACTTCTCTCAACAATGGACTGCAATCTTCAGGGTGAAATAAACCCTCCCCAAGTTGTATGTGATCATCGTATTTTGTCACAGAAAATTAAATTTTAACAAAGACAACCCTCTTTTCTGTATTATAATTTACTTATGAATTTAATTTAAAAATAAAACTCAGTGCTTGGTGAATGAGTTGATACACATATTTCCAATTTATAATCTCCCATATCTGAGACCAACATTTAACTAACACTGCCAGAGGCAAATCCCATCAGTCCTTGTACTATTGTTATAAACAGAAGAAACTTTGGTTCTGTGACTACAGGGCATATGCAACTGCATCTTCAGGGAATCACAACAACACAGAAAGTTTCTGTCTGCTGCATGAGTCCCCTGTGTAAAGAGTGCTACAAAATTCTGCCATACTGAAAGCAGTTAATTAAGAGCCCTAATTGTGCTTGTGTAGTGACCAAGAGAAACTTCAGAGACCAGACATTGCCTGCCAAGAATATGTCTTGGGAGCTGTCTTCTGGAATCATATCAGTTTTCCCAATGTTGTAAGAGGGAAAGTGGTTATAAGAGGGAAAATGGTTAATGGGTCACTTGGGGATTGTATCTATTCCTGTAAATTGATGTTTATTTCTCCTTGAAATAATTTATTGTCCAGGAAACCAACTAACAAGCAAATTTAATTGAATGAAAAATAAGAGAAGGAAAAATTGAAAGGACAATTTGTTCTTTTAAAACTAGTTTTGCAATATGAGATCCTGATTAAGAGTAGTAATATTGTCATCAATGATACTAAAACTTGAGTGAATGGGACCATATTTTCCTTTGTCTTATCTACTGATTACCTTTTAAGGGAAATGGAAGCAAACCAATAGGATAATGATGTGAAAGTCACAAATTCAAGAGGGTAGAACATTCATGGCTCATTTGTTCATAAAAACCTTTAATTAGCAATGGTGCAATGCATAAACACCAGTGATTGCATCAATACATGTTTTATAAGTGTTAATTTATTCTGGCTATAGTTATCCAAAGCTTGAATTCCTATGATAACAGTTTTAAAGGAAAATCTGAAATTCTAAAATACTCTAAAATGGTCCTTGAGAACAAAATGTGTGAAATATATTAGGAGTAAATAAATATTAAAAGGGAATTTCTAATATTCACACACACCATAGAGCAGGAGACACCTTCAAAATCACTGAAATCCATGATTAAAATAAATTCAAACACTTAGGACAGTCTTAATTGACTATGCCAAACTGCATACATTTTGTCTCTAAAACTGGTGGACCTTTCATTAGAAAGAGGAGATCTAGTCCAGGATTTGCAAATCCCTTATGTTTGTTCCATATGTGGTTTTGGGTGTTGTTTTTTTAGGTACAGAAGTACCATAGACACACATGCACAGACATACTAATGCACACACAAGGACATGTACACATGTTAGGGTTAGGTTTAGGGTTAGGGTTAGGCAAATGAAAGTCTCGGACTCACATGTGAAAGGAAGAGTGTGGTATTTGTTTCTTTGAGTCTGATGACTTCCTTGAGGCTAACAAATTCCATTTCACCTGGAAGTGGTGTCACTTTACTTTTTTCCAAGGATAAGGAAAATCCCAATGTGCATCAATACATTTATCTGCTGATGAACATCTAGACTGATGTCATTTCCTGCCGGCTGAGGAAAGTGCTGCAATAGACGATGTTAAGGACTCCTCTGCAGTAAGAGCTGATCCAGAAGAGATGTGCCTGAGTCACATGATAGTTGTGCATGTCCTTAAATTTTTGAGAACCCTCATAGTGAATTCCGTAGTGGCTGCTCCAGCTTGCATTCCCACAAGCAGTGAATAAAGGTCACTCTTCCTCCTTTTCCTCAGCAGCATTTATTGCCAAAGCTTCCTTGTGATAGTCATCACACTTGAGTGAGCTTGGACCTCGTAGCTGTTACTGCTGTCACTCAGATCACTCTGACACCTACTTCTGTTGACATGTGTCTTCATGGCACAGAAGTCCTTACTACAAGATAAATTTGTGCAAAGGAACTGAACAAATTGCAATTAATAATTTCTTTCTTTTACTGAGAGTTAACTTGAAAATTTATCTCTTCAATCCAGTCAGTAAAGCAACATTCCTTGCATATTTTTTTATTCAGATAGCTTTAACGCAACATTTTTTCAGTTTTCTTTTGGGAGTGTTTACCAAATCCTGAAGCAACATAGGACTATGCCAGAATTAGTCGACTCCTTACTCTTCCTGATTCTAAATCATAATGTAAGGTAAGGCTGTTAGAGAACAAATTATTTCTATTTATCCCAGAAAAGAATTTTCTAGAATTCATCTTCATTTAATTCCTCATCTTGCTCATGCTACTAAAGATGAAAGCAGGTACTGCTCACTTCAATGGACTCAAGATTGTCAATGTGAACATTTTTCTGTATTTTATCTTTATATGTTTTGTTTGACCATGTTCCAATGAGTATATGGACAGAACAATTTTAAATTGGTACTTTCTTCTCTATTTTATTCATCTTTTGTTTTGATGGAGGTCATGGGGTGTAGAGTGGACCTAGGAGGACTGGACATGAATATGATTGGGCTCCTTTATGTGAAATTATACTTAAAAGGCATCAAAATATAACATCAATCAGATTCTCCAAAAAAATTTAAACTCCATTTTGTGATTTCTCCTTTTAGCAGGAATAATAACATTTGATTCTAAAAGAAACAAAAAATTACAAACTAATAGCAAAAAAAATCTTTTTTAACATTGAATTCATGTTTAAATAATCCACAAGATATAATAAATAAGTTATAATTTATTAAGACTTGCGATCTGACTTAATATAATTTCACACATTTGCTTCAAAACCATATATTCCATAATAATTATTTAATCCCTATACAAATATTATTCTCATAAATAAATAGAAAGTCTATGTAGCAATATGCTGTACATGGAGATATAGTTATTTAAGATATTAAATACTTAATCTCATGCTTTTAAATATGTTTATTCTTGTACAAAATCCCAATATATACCCTAGCTATGGCTTGAATTCACATTCCTGCTAGTAAAGTTAATAGCTGTTCAGATTCCAGACATGTGCCATCATGCCTTGGGCATCAATATTTGCAGATTTTCTGCTTTATTTCTTATCATTTCCTATTATGTTTCCTATTGATCTACTATGTATATTGTTGTGGATAATTATTTTATATGTTTTGAAACAATGGTCTTGTATGCAAACCAAATTAATTTTATGTAAAGGATTATTTATAGGACAGTTTGCCATTACTTATGGATGATAGACTGCATGGGAAAGAGATAAAGTTAGTTCTCTGTTGATGATTTCCTTATGAAATAGAAAAGTTTACTGCACTTGAAAGATGTGGATGTTCAGGAGAGTAAAGAATGATTTTGATGAGAAGTAGAAGTACACTCTGACTGTATTTATATATACATAATATACATATAACTATATATGTGGATGTGTAACATTAATAATTAAAGATGAAGAGGTCATTAATTGGAGTCAGGGGTGGAAGACAGGAGGAGTTGGACAGGTGCAGGAAGGTGTGAAAATGGTGAGAAAAGAGTCTCTGATGCAGGAAATTCTCAAAAAGTATTTAATTTCATCAAATGAAACATAACTCATACATGACACTGTTAATTAGGACAAGGTCTTGATGCTAGATGGGTCATGAGCCTAGGGATAACCTGTTACTGTTTTTCTACTAAATGAAAGTAACAATAAAATGGCTCATAGTAACATAATCTGCAACTTAAATTAGTACATCACTCATTGCTTATCACAGAATTTTTTTGCAAGGAATGGTAATAAATGAAGAAATCCACACTTGGACAACGTGCATAGAGTGAGACTTTGGAGCACTCAGCCCCAATTGAGATACCTTCATCACACCCCTGTTCCCAGTGCACAAATAGTTATGCTGAAGAAAAGATGGAAAGATCGTAAGAACAGAGGTGGTTGATGACTTCAAGAAAATCATGTTTTCCAGGAGCAAGAAAAACACATATGAATTTACTTGTGAATGTGACGGCATTCACAAGACCTGCATAAACTCAAATCAGACAAAATTCCATCACTGATAAGCAAAATGAGGACAAAGCCCATTCCTATCCAAGAATCTATTTGCAATTGATACCTACTAAGAATTGGAAAATCAGTTTTCTTCAATGAGTAACACTGGACATTTCAACTCAAATAAGCACATGGCTTATTCTCATAGTTGACCACCACAAAACACACTCCATGTTTCTTGTGTACTTTTGTTACTGTTGTTTTTGTATTTTTTAATTGAGAAGAGTTTTTAATGCAAATTCCTGATTATAGTTCCTCCCAGCTCCTCCCGAACTCCACACCCATCCAGATCCACATCCATTCTGTTTCTCATTTTAAAAAAAAACACATAAGCATCTAAGGGATAATAAAATAAAATAGAAAAATATAAGATAAAGCAAACTCAAGCAAATTGAAATAGGACAAAATAAACAAACAGAAGGAAAAGAACCCAAGAAAAGGAACAAGAAACAGATATAGATGTAGAAACCCATGTGATCATACTCTCAGGAATCCCATAAAATCACAAAGCCAGAAACCATAATATATACATAAGATCTGTAGGATTAAAAGACAATTAAATTAAGTAAAACTTAAAATTAAAAAAAAAGCTGATACATTATGAAACAAGAAACCTCCAAAGATGCATATGAGTTCATTTCTTCTTGGCTGTCTACTGTTGGGAATGGGATCTACTCTTAAGAACAGTTTATTTCTCCAGTGAGACTTCCTTGGACAAAACTAATTTTATATTTGCAAGTGGCTGAAACTGGAGATAGTTTCTGGGTTAGGGATGTGGGCATGTAACAACTTCATTTTCAGCTCTAAGATCCCATCTGGTGTAGACTCATGCAGGCCCTGTGCATACTTGCCACACCATCTGTGAGTTCATATGTATGTCAGTCCTGTTGTATTTAGGTCTTGCTTCTTCGGTGTCCTTCATCCTCTCTCATTCTTACACTCTTTCTGCCTCCTCTTCCTCTGGCTTTCCTAAATCTTGAGGGGCTGAATTTGAAGGAACCGTCCCATTCAGAGGTCTGTCCCTCTTTGCATATTGTCTGACTGTGGGTCTCTGTACTTGTTCCCATTTGCTGCTGGAGGAAGCTTCTCTGATGATGACTGAGCAAGGCGCTGATCTATAAATGTAGCAGAATATCATAAGAATCATTTAGTTGTTGCTGCATTGCATTTGTAGTGCAGTAATATTTGGGCTTCCCCCAGGTCCCCTAGGTATCTACTCTCAAGTTCTTGGTCACCCAAGCAGCAATAGTTATAGCTTCTAATTCATGGAATGAGTCTTAAATAAAATCAGATATTGGTTGGTTACTCCCACAGTTTTGTGTCATCAGCACACTACCATATCTTGCAGGCAGTACAACATTGTCAAACGTTTTGTATCTGAGATTGTGTTCACATTTCTCTTTTGGAAGTGCTCAGAATACCTTCCAGTAACAAGAACATTAGCAGGTAAGAGTGAAGGCTCTAGCAAGGCATGACCTTGAGCTCAGTAAGTTGTGTAGATGTTATTTTATAGGGCTTTGCTGTCAGTTTGTGGAGAACCTTGGTTGTTTGGAAGTTCCCACAGGACTCCTTTAGTTTTCTTAAGAAAGCAGAAAAAGACAAGATCTCCTGAGTAAACTGGGAACATGGGTACCATGAGAGGGTTGAAGAGGAGGGGAGAGAAAGGGAGGGGAGCAGAGAAAAATATATAGCTCAATAAAATCAATTTAATAAAAAGAAAACAGACATGCTTCTAAGGGATAATAATAAAATATAAAAAGATAAAACAGGTACATCTGAATAGGGCAAAAAAAAAAAAACCAGAAGGAAAAGAGCCCAAGTGAATACATAAGAAACAGATATATGCAGAGATCCACTTTTTTGCACACTCAGGAATCTGATAAAAGCATTACACAGGAAGCCATAATATAGATGCCTATAAGGTAAATCTTAAGAGAAAATATACATATAAACAAGATAAAAATAATACTAAATTTTAAAAATGATTTTTAAAAAAGCTAAAAATCTCTGGCATGACATTAAGAGACAAGACACCTACAAAGGTGTCTTTCAGTTCATTTTCCATTGGCCATTTACTACTGGGTATGTGAACTATCCTAAAGAGATATTTCTTTTCCTCAGTAAGACTCTCTTGAGAAAACTGAATTTTCATTTACAAGTGGATATAATGTAGGGATATCTTCTGAGTTAGGGTAGGGATATGTAGCTAATTCTCCTTTCAACTCTTGCAAACTCTTTTGCTACTGACCCCAGATATGTTACCTCAGTCTCTGCAAGTTCATATGTGCATTGATCCAACTATCTTTAGAAAACTTTCTTTTCTAGGTGTCTTCCATTCCCTCTGGGTGTTACAATCTTTCTCCCTCCTGTTCCCCTCACCCTCTGCATGTTATCTGGTTGTGAGCCTTTGTATTTGTTTCCATCTGCAGCATAAAGACGTATATCTGATGATGCCTTAGTAAGGCATTGATCTATGAGTATAGCAAAGTGTCATGAGGAGTCATTTTATTGCTAATTTTGGGGATTTTTGCATTGTTTTATTGTTTTTACTGTTTTGAATAGTAGCATTTGGTTTCAGTTTTCTCGTAGTGCGGACTTTATGTCAAGCCAAACATTGGTTGGTTACTTCCACAACTTTGTGCCAACATTGAAAATCCCTAAATAGAATTTTCAAAGGAGGGTACTCAAATGGCTGAGAAACACTTGAAGACATGTTGAATGTATATAGTCATCAGAGAAATATAAATCAAAACCACTTAGAGATTTCATCTTACACACATCAGCTCATACTGATAGGATGTGATATAAAGTGAACACTCATCTATTGCTGGTATAAATGCAAACTTGTACATCCACAATGAAAATCAATGGGATAGTTGCTTGGGAAGACAGGATTCAATAAACATCAAGATACAGCTATATTACTCTTGAGCACGTACTCAAAAGACACTTCCTCTTACCACAGAGACACTTGCTCAACCATGTTCCTTGCTGATCTCCATAAAATCCAGAAACTAGAAACAGCCAAGATGTCCCTCAAAGATGAAGGAGTAACATGGCACAACTACCCAATGGAATATTACTCAGCCATTAAAAAAAAGAAAATCATGAAATATTATAGTAAACAAATGGAACTAGAAAAATAAACATCCTTAGTATAGTAACTCATTGTACATTTGGAATGTATTTCTTTTTGTTTATCATTTGTTTTGATTCTTTTATAGCAATTGTTTTATTAAGATATAATTACATTATTTTCCCTACTGTAATAGGAGGCCACTTGTTTGTTCCTAGCTGCTCAGACCTGAAATAATCACACAGAAACTGTATTAATTAAATCACTGCTTCACCTATTAGCTCTAGCTTCTTATTGGCTAGCTCTTACATATTAATTTAACCCATTTTATTAATCTGCATATCACCACATGGCTGTGGCTTACCAGGTACAGTTCTATCTGGTATCTGTCTCTGGCGGGGTTACATGACTTCTCCTGACTCCTTCTTCTTTCTCCCAGCATTCAGTTTAGTTTTCTCTA
>PVIU01021674.1:0-31050 GCA_004026605.1 Ondatra zibethicus
TCGGAGTAACTCTAACCAAACAAGTGGAAGACTTGTACAAGAACTTTAAATCTTTGAAGAAGACACCAGAAAATGGAAAGACCTCCCATGCTCTTGGGTAGGCAGAATTAATATAGTAAAAATGGCAATCCTCCTGAAAGCAATCTACAGATTCATCGCAATGCCCATCAAAATCCCAACAAAATTCTTCAAAGACCTTGAAAGAATGTTACTCAAGTTCATTTGGAAAAGCAAAAAACCCAGGATAGCCAAAACAATCCTGGGCAACAAAAGAACTTCTGGAGGCATCACAATCCCTGACTTCAAACTCTGCTACAGAGCTACAGTTCTGAAAACAGCTTGGTACTGGCATAAGAACAGACAGGAGGACCAATGGAACCGAATAGAAGACCCAGATATCAATCCACACATCTTCGAACACCTGATCTTTGATAAAGAAGCAAAAAATATCAAATGGAAAAAAGAAAGCATATTCAACAAGTGGTGCTGGCATAACTGGATATCAATATGTAGGAAAATGAAAATAGACCCATATCTATCACCATGTACAAAACTCAAATCCAGATGGATCAAAGACCTCAATATAAGGTCAGCCACACTGAACTTTATAGAAGAGAAAGTAGGAAGTACACTGGAATGCATTGGCACAGGGAACCACTTCTTAAATAGAACGCCAGCAGCATAGACACTGAGAGAAACAATTAATAAATGGGACCTCCTGAAACTGAAAAGCTTCTGTAAAGCAAAGGACACGGTCAATGAGAGAAACAACAGCCTACAGAATGGGAAAAGTTCTTCACTAACCCCACATCAGACAGAGGTCTGACCTCCAAAATATACAAAGAACTCAAGAAATTGGACACCGAAAGATCATGTAATCCAATAAAAAAAATGGAGTACAGACCTAAACAAAGAACTCTCAACAGAGGAATCTAAAATGGCTGAAAGACACTTAAGGAAATGTTCAACATCCTTAGTCATCAGAGAAATGCAAATCAAAACAACTCTGAGAGTCCATCTTACACCTGTAAGAATAGCCAAGATCAAAAACACTGATGACAACTTATGCTGGAGAGGTTGTGGGGAAAAGGGAACACTTCTGCATTGCTGGTGGGAATGCAAGCTGGTACAACCCCTATGGATGTCAGTGTGGCAATTTCTCAGAAAATTAGGAAACAACCTTCCTCAAGACCCAGTAATATCACGTTTGGGTATATATCCAAAGGATGCTCAATTGTGCCACAAGGACATGTGCTCAACTATGTTAATAGCAGCTTTGTTTGTCATAGCCAGAACCTGGAAACAACCCAAATGCCCCTTGATCGAAGAATGGATAAAAAAAATGTGGTACATTTACATAATGGAGTACTACACAGCAGAAAAAAATAACAACAGCTTGAATTTTGCAGGAAAATGGATGGAACTAGAAAGCATTATTTTGAGTGAGGTAACCCAGACCCAGAAAAACAATTATCACATGTACTCACTCATAGGTGGTTTTTAAACATAAAGCAAAGAAAACCAGCCTACAAACCACAATCCCAGAGAACTTAGACAACAATGCGGACACTAAGAGAGACTTACATAGCTCTAATCTACATGGGAAGTAGAAAGTATAAAAAGACAAGATCTCCTGAGTAAATTGGGATTATAGGGACCTTGGGGGAGGGTTAAAGGAGGTAGGGGAGAGGCAGGGAAGGGGGGAAGAGAAAAATGTAGAGCTCAATAAGCATCATGGAAAAAAATAAAAATTAAAATTAATAAAAAAGAAAGAAAAAGACGCCTTTTCCTGGGCTACTTGGATATTTATGGAAAGCCAGTGGGTTCCACGCATATAGGATAGACTAGTACAGACTTGCATCCTTGTTTCAGATTTAGCAAGTGTTCATTCTGGATCCATCATAGGAGTGGGAAACCACAGAGCGCTCCTACAGCAGAACAGGTGAGAGTCAAGACAGGTGAAACAGGTGCCTTTAGGAAAAAGACAAGGCAGGGAAGAAAGGGTTAAAGGAGAGGGAGAAAGAAGGGGATGAGGAAGGAGTTAGGAAAAGGCAAGAGTAGAAGGCCAACCGAAGGATTAGCGGGACTCTGGGAAAGAAGGGGTTAACCCGGAGCTCGCCCCTAGTAAGTCTAGGGGAGTTAGCGGCCAGAGGCGGGACTTGAGCACAGCCGTGGAAAACAACAGGCCACCTCCAGCACCAACACGGTTAAGGGGATGGGTCCCGAGAAGAGCCACGTGTCGAAGCGCAAGGCTATTGGTCCTCCCGGAGTTGTTTGTGCGCGGTCATTGGCAACGTCAGGGCGCAGGGACAAACCGATTGGTTAGGCGTTGGAGGTACAACCAGGGCAGGGATAGGGAGGAGGTGGCCGAAGCGCTTCTCCGGGCCGAGCAGGGCTAAGGGGAGGGCTGGTGCCAGCTACTCCAGGTCCGGGACAGCAGCAGAAGCCTAACCGGAGCCTCGGGTGCCGTCGCCATGCGCTGGGTCCGGGCGCTGTGGAAGAATGCGTCCCTAGCCGGGGCGCCCAAGTACATCGAGCACTTCAGCAAGTTCTCCCCGTCCCCGCTGTCCATGAAGCAGTTTCTAGACTTCGGTATGGAGTTAGCGTAGGTGGGCACCGGGGGCGGTGGGCGCGGAAGAGGAGACCCTGGCAATGACAGGTTAACGCCCGAGGTAGAGGTTCTGGGTGGCGGGAGGGTTGGTTTGGAGGAGTATGGACAGGAATGGGTAAAAGGCGAGGCAAGCCTGGCTGCCCAGAAAGAGTTAAAGGGTGCCCCCTTCACAGTGTTGCTAAGAATGGGGGTTCGGGGAAAGCGTTGGGAGGGGCCATGGAGAGTAAGAGGCACTGAGGGTATAGGGCCCCATCCAGACGTGATAGAGCTAACGGGAGATCTTAGCTACTGAGAGTGGGGACCAGAAGTAAATAAGGGACGTGCTGCTGGGAGTACCAGGGAGATCCAGTCTTCTGGAAGACCTGTGCTGTTCCCGAAAGGTGGGGTACTTCTGAACTGAGCGAGCGAGCGAGAAATCCAGGGGTAGCTGGGAAGGGGGCCCTCTGAGTAGGAGGTGTTGGCTGGAGGAGCTCCCCTGACTGGTGAGCCTCCACCCACTGCAGCTGCCCACTGGGCAAGGACACTTGAAGATCAAATCTGTTCTGGCCTGGCAGCCTTTCCAAGCTGAGCAGAGCCCGAGTTACCATGAGGTAGTCAGGTGGCTTACACCCTCCCATGGCCATGCCTGGGTTTCTGGAGATCACCCACTACCAGTGTTCTGGGGGTGGAGGTGGCTTTGAGGCAGGAGAAAGCTGTGCCAAGTGGTGGATGGAGACATTGTGTGTCCCTCTCTGCCTACATGGCATGCCCATGGTGCCAGCTGGCGATCAGGAGTGGGCCCAGGCCTTTCAAGAGTTGGCTTAGGTTACAGCTGCGTCACAGACAGGAAGACAGGGAGGTGGCAGACAAGATTTGGGCACCTGTTTCCCAGGATGTGCCTCTGTTTCTCCCTGTTCTGTTGTAATCTTGAGCTTTGCTTGTGTGGGAAAGAAATCCTTCAACCCCAGCAAAGAATCACAGCTGGAAGGGACTTGCAGTCGTTTATCCACCTGTGTGAGGAACACTGAGCCCCTCAAAAGGATGATGGCATACCCTGGATAGCAGAAGCAAGGCCTGGTTTTGATCCTAGGTCTCCTGCCTCTAGGCTAACAGTTCTCATTCCTCCACTGCCTATCCCTTTTGACCCTGGACCAAGGTCCCCATTTGCTTCACAGATGGTCATTAAACATGGCCAATTCTGCATTGGCATCCATCTGTTTCTTCAGCCTGGAGGAGATGGGCTGCCTCCGGGATAACGCTGAGTGTTCCTACAGTCCTGGGAATCTTGTCACAGCACCCCAGGGAGGAAAGGATTGCTTAGGTCCCTCTGCCCCCTGGGTCAGTCCCCTGAAATGAGTGTATCCCTAGAGGGATGGAAAGAAAAGTGATTTGACTTAGGCCAGAACAGTTCAGAATGTGCTCCAGGCTTATCTTGTCTCCCTGGTTAAAGACAGTGGGGTTTTCGCTGAGGGTCAGTAGATGCTACTGCTCCTGACGTGTAGGCAAAAACGGCTGGTTCATTCCCGGCAGTCTCTGCCTACACTGAAGTGTCAACCTAGGTAGTGGGGTCTCTGGGAAGGCTCAAGCACAGCAGTGTTAGGAGGGCCGCCTTACTGTGTGCCATGGATAGGTCACTTGGTCATTTCAGCCTGCCCAGTCTCCACACAGGTGCCAGTTCCCATGGTTTGCAGCTGTCAATCAACCCTTCTCTTACCCTCAGGATCCAGCAATGCCTGCGAGAAAACTTCATTCACCTTCCTCCGGCAGGAACTGCCCGTGCGCCTGGCGAACATCATGAAAGAGATTAACCTGCTTCCCGACCGGGTGCTGGGCACCCCCTCAGTGCAGCTGGTGCAGAGCTGGTGAGGCCCCTCACGTTCCATTGCCCTTCCGTTATCATCGTGTTCCTCGATTCTTGGGTCAGAGGCTAGGACAGAGGCAAGGCACACGGGCTCCATGAGACTGGGGAGTTGCCAGGAACACGTGGAAATGCTCAGCCTGAGCAGGGACAAAGGTCAAGTTCAGTCTCGCAGTCCTGCTTTCTCTAGGAAACTAGGGGCCCTCCAAGAAAGTGTAGCTTTCCCAGCCAGGAGCGAAAGTCATGCTAACGTCAGCAGTAACCCTTGACCTGCTCCTGGAGCCCAAGCCCCTGTTTGCCCAGGTAACTTGGGAAAACAAGAAACAGGATGACGGTGCAGTTACCCAAGTGGCAAGACAGTTATCTAACTGTCTTGAATACTGGGGAAGCACCCTGTTAAACGCAGGCAACACAGTTGTCCCTTCTCAAAGCGTTCCGAGGGCAGAGCTCAAAAGTTTATTACAGGTAGTCGTAGGCACAGAATTCTGTCTAGAGCGGGTAACTGGAGGCCACTAGCCAATAACTGCACATGAATTATAAACAAAGGTGTGTCTGTCCCCGGGCATGTCCCTGGCTGGTCATCAGTGGACTTTTGTGGCAACTGGACAGAAATCTCATCTTCAGGATTTGCAAGGTGGAATGAGCGAGGTTTCCCGGGAGCTTGGGAGCTTGTGTCAGCCATGGACCCAACCCTGTCCGGTGTCTGAGCAAATAGCAGCTGATTATGCCACTCAGTAATAAAATGTGTCTTTGCCTAGCACACCAAAGCCCTGGGTTGTTCCCTAGCAGTAGAGAATAACTTAGCAGCACTAGTGGGGCTGGCCTATCTATAATCCTAGCTTGGGGGCTGAGGTAGGACAGTCAGGATTTTAACGCCAGCCTGAGGAATTTAGTAAGACCCTGTCTCAAAATAAACTTAAGGGCTGGTTGGGCCAGGTGGGACAATGGTGACTCACACCTTTAATCCCAGCACTCAGGAAGCAGAAGGCAGGCCGATCTCTGTGAGTTCAAAACCAGCCTCGTCTACACAGCTGGTTCCAGGATGGCCAGGGCTACACAGAGAAACCCGGTCTTGAAAAACCAAACAACAACAAGAACAAAGTGCTGGGACTGTAGGTCAGTGGTAAAGCAGCTGCCTGCTATAGATGGGGCCCCGAGTTCAAGTCTCAGTGTCATAGATACACAAACACAAAGACGCATCAAGTTTCCCACAAGGAGCCCCCAGTGTTCCTGGGAGATGAAATTCTGCCAAGACAGGGCAAAGTGCAGTGCAAACAAGTGGAGTTGTCACGAGCAGGGAAGGTTAGGGGTTTTTTGGTTTTGTTTGTTTGTTTATAAGATGACAGTGATGGTGACATCTCCCACTACAGAAGTGTAACACGTCCGTTTTGACACTTGTGAAACACAGAAGTGTAGGTAGAACACATCCACCCTTACCCTCTTTCCTACAGTCCCTGCTAGGGTGTCCTGCTGTTCTTTGGTGCCCTTCCAGTATTGCATCTGTGCAGGGATGTGTAGCTCCCTGGCTTATTCTAGAGAGGTGGGCTCCAGTAAGGATCAGGGTTGTACACACAAGGTCAGGTGTGTTTTAGGTGCACAGTGCCTGCTGACTGATGTCATGGAGAAAACTGAGCAGGGTGGAGGCAGTACCTGTTTTCCTAGTGGTTGAGAGATTGAAGCAGGAGAATAATGCATTCAGGAGTTCAAGACCAGCCTGGGCAACATGTTTTGAAACAAATCAAGTGGGAAAATTGAAATGGATACTCCACAACTAGAAAGAAAGGCAAGGCTGTGAATGTAACTGAGAAGGTAAGGGGTGGGTGGAGGGCAGTTTGATTTTCAGGTGACCCAACTAGGTCACCCATCACTGAGCCCTGCACCAGGAGGTCCAGGACCTCTGAGCCAGTCTGCATGTCTTACCACAGGGTGGCAGAGCTGTGGGGAGGGAACAGAAGGTACCATCTGTTCTCCCAGCCCTCCTCCAGTCTGTCCGGCTGACTGGCTTGGCTGGCTCACCAGCTGGTCCCTGACTTCATGACAGGACTTCTCGGAGCCCTCCCAAGATGCTGTCCTAAGGCAGTCAGGGAGGGTGACATGCGGAAGGCAAGAAGAGGGCAGGGGGTTGCTGGACCACCTGTGACTCCCCTTCCCCGGAGCCTGTGAGACATCTTGGGACTTAGCTTGACTTATTCTTCCCTCAGAGCTTGGAAGGACTGCCAGGACACAGCAGGGAGGGGCAAAGTCAGAGAAAACATTCCCCCAGTGGATAATTCAGCTTCCAGGAGCTTGCCAAGGGGGTGGTTGGTCATCTTGATACACTAAAGAGAGCCGCCGAGGGGGTTTGCAGAGCCGGTGGGCCTCAGCTACAGCAGGAGAAGCTGTGTTGTTCAGGAGATCTGAATTGTTCACGGAGCTGGGGTGTTTTTCTATAAGACAGTAGAGGGTAAAGTCTAGGTGACTGGCATAGTGGGCTGGCTGAGGTGGCCAGGGCCTTCACAAGAAGGCTTGACTTCACAGGGAGCCTAGAAGGAGGGCCACTAGCCTGAGGCTGCTGCGTTTAGAGCAGAACCTCCCACAGGGGACACGGGAGGGAGCTGTTGGCAGCATAGTTAATACATAGTCATAGTTAATAGAGCACTAGAGGCCTCGGCTGGTGTGTGAAATAATGAATTCCCAGTTCAAAATAAACCTGATCAATTCTTCTTCTAGCTGCTCAGACTTGGAGTAATGGGGCCATATTTTGGCAGTTACTGGAAGGTGGGGCTACTCCCTAGGCTTGGCAACAGCATGTGTGACACTTGTGACTTAGAGTCTTGATAGATACACAGCAAGGTGGCCATGCTTGGGCTCAGCTTCCTGGCCTTTATAGTGGCGTCTCAGGCTATTTCTCAGGGTCCCATATTTACTGAGAGTGTGAAACGTGTTGTCTTTGTTCAGCTTACCGTTGCTGTGATGAAACACCATGACCAAAAGCAACTTGGGAAGGAAAGGATTTATTTGATATACACTTCCACATCATAGTCCATCATTAAAGAAAGTCAGTACTAGCTTGAACCCCATCGCTTATTCAGCCTGCTTTCTTATAGCACCCAGGACCACCAGCCCAGGGGTGGCCTCACCCTCCTCTGTCAACCACTAGTGTTAAAATGCCCTACAGACTTCCCTACAGTCCGGTGTTATAGAGGCATTTTCTCAGCCGATGCTCCCTCCTCTCCAGTGACCCTAGTTTGTGTCAAGTTGACATAAAACTAGCCAGCACATACATCTAGAATTTAGACAGTGCCAGCCAGGGTCCCATATGCTTTTGGGCAGTCACACCTGTAGGTGAAAGGTGATACAATTATGTCAGACATCTCAGAGGCAATACAGCAGTGAGGAAAAGGGGTCTGCCAAATGACAACATGTCCAAGGTCGTTGGCGCATCAGGCCATCCTGTGTGCTGGCTCAGGTGGTCCTGTGGTCTTCATGACCTGCCCTAGCATGGAAGTCTCGCCTCACTATCTCCAGATGAGAGATGGAGGCTCAGGAAGTGGGGAGCCTTGGCTAAGGTCAGTTAGGGAGTAGTGGTGGATCTGGGCTTCAAACCCAGGCCATGGGTCCCGGAGGCTGCATTTGGGAAGGGACAGGAAAAAGGCTTTGTGTGGGGTTATGCCGCAGGGCAGTGATTTCCACATTCCCATGCACATCTGTGGGAAAGGGGGCTCACCTTCAGCAATGATACATCTTCTGGTACTCCCTTCAGGGTATCCACTGGTTCCTGAAGAGGCTTGGATAGGTGGAAAGGTTCCTCTAGGAAACAGCCAGTGAGTCACTCCTGTCACTGAGTTTTGTGGGGTTGGAAGGAGTGTGTGGAGGTCGATGATTCAGTGGAAGGGTATGTGTGTGTGTGGATGGACATCACCCTCTCATCTACCTTCCTGGTTTATCCACAAAGTGTGTAGACCCCAGGCTTTGCCTATGAAGAGCCCCGCTCCCACTCTGTAGCCCTTGTCCTGAGCAGAATAGGAGGGTGAAGGCCCACCGACAGGAGCCTACAGGAAGCCAGCCTGTCTCTCCTGGCCCATACCAGGTAGCTGATGAGCAGTCCCACAGGTAGTGACCCCAAGGCAGTTTTTAAAGCTAAGTCCTACCCACCCTGAGCCTCCTGCTGTGAACCTCATCTTTCCTTTGGGCTGGTGTGTCCCAGTGGTCTTTGGGAACAGCCATGTCCAAACCTAAGCCCGCTGCCCATTCACAAAGTGACTTCAGATGTGTTTCTACTCTCTCCCTTTGTGCAAATAGCCATCCTACTCGTGTGGCCGTGGCCTGCTTCACGCTCTTGTTCCCAGCAGCTTTTGATGCTGGTCCACACCCACAGATACACAGTCTTCACATTTACACGCTTACTCCCTTGGCTCAGCCATCCTTCCACTCCCACACACTACTTGCAGGTGGCTGCACGCCCTCCTCCCTCCACTGCATGCCTCTCCCCTCAGGCCTGCATTCCACTCCCTGGAGGTTATTGTCTAGGGGATGGACGGGGTGCCTCTGTGTTATCTTGGGGGGCTGGGAACACTAGATTCTACCAAGGAGGGCATGGGTTAGTACCTAGGTCTTCCCCTCCAGACCTGGATGCGCGCTTAGCCTTTAGCTTGCCTCTACCTTTCCCGGGCTCTGGAGAGGGGCTGCCCAAGTAGGCCATCCCAGTGTCTCTCTCTGAAGGATACAAGCTCTACTCCAGGTAATGTGGAAGGCCAAGCCCTTGGTACCTCAGGGCTAGACCAAGAGCCCTGAACAAAAACCTCCTGTCTTCTCCCCTGGGTTGCAGGACTGCATCTAGCCGTATCTCCCTATGGAAATAGCCCTTTGAGGGGCAGACAGACCTGTGAGTGTCCACAGTGAACCCAAGCAACCCCAACAGCACTGCCTTTGTCAGTGTGTCCAGGCGCCCTGTTCCATGTCGGTGGCCATGTAACCGGTTCCACTTCTTCCCCGAAGTTCACCGCACAGCCCTGCCTGGGCTTGGAAACTGGGACCCTGCTACCTCAGGGTGTGCCTCTGACTCTTCTGTCTCCACCCACCTTGGACCTTGAGCAGGGGTCATGTGACCCCCACCTTCTAACTGTTCCCTTCTCTTCTTTCCCCTTCCCTCTTCCACATATTCGTACTTATAGCTTCTCTCCCAAGTACCCCCTTCCTCAGAGCCCCTTCATTAGTGACCAGAGGCCCCTGTGGGCCTGTGAGCCCAGGTAGGCAGCAGTGCAGGCCATAGCAGTAGCTCAGTGAAAGTCAGCTGTCATGCCTGACACTGAGGTCCTCCTGATGTCGATATCTGCCATGGGCCGGGTAAGGGCAATCTGACAGGAAGGCGGTCTCTGCATCCTTCCTGTTCTTGCCAATAAGCAAGAAGAGCAACTTCCACAGGCCTCATGCTAGGTTCTGGCTGGGAAGGATAGGGAGGAGGTCTGGCGCCCCAGACCAAGCCTGTCCCTGCTTCCAGTGCAGGGTAGCCTAAAGTGTGGCATGACTCAGCGTAAAGCACAGGCAGTAGTGAAGCTGAGTGGCTGTACTCAGCTGGTGACAGGTTCAGAGCCACCAGCATTCTGAGTGCTCACTATGTGGTGGAGATAAGAACTTCCACCTTTCTGGTGCAGAAACAAAGCCAGAGAAGTTCCGTAGCTTCCCTGGGGCCACGCTAGAGCCCAGCAGAACCGCACTTCTTTGATGTTAGTTGTGGGATTGACACAGAAGAGAACCTGAGTAGAGGCTGAGGTGAGAGCCTAAGCAATGGCAGCTCTGTAGGTGGCGGGAGTTCCGGATACCCATGATGCTTTGCTGTATTCCTACCCAGCTGTGACCCTGCTGCAGGGCTCCTTCCTGCCTCTCCCTTTAGAGCTCTGAGTGCTTTGGACTAGGTCCTAACCTGGCCTCTCTTCTGGAGACACCGCTGGGTCTCAGGAGCAATCCCTGACAGGGTTCCAGGTAGCCCCTTCCATCCTCAGGCCAGAATTGTTTTTGCCATAAGGAACGGAGGAAGACTGGTGGTACTCCCGCCTTTCCAGAACAAGATACAGGCTGGGCATATCTGTAGAGGAAGCTAAAGTCATAGCTCAGTGGGAGAAGGGGTCAGTGGTACCAAATTGGCACCATCTACTGCCACAGGCCCGCCTCATATGTAGAAGCTCAGTGCCCCGACTCTGCCTTGTCTACTAACCTTTCCTAATGGGAGAGGAGACCTGGCCCTCTGCCAAGCCTGTAGGTGGAGCAGCCAGTAGGGCCCACCCACACCTGCCCTGCTCTTACCAAAGTAAGCCTCCCTGGTCCTACCTAAGGACAGAACTAGCCACACCTACTCACCTTTCTGAACCGAGGCTCCCTAGAGAGTTTCCAGATCACTGTGGGAGCGGCCCTGTGCCAGCTAGCCTGTCAGTTGCACCCATAGTCCACTAGATACCTTATCTCCTTGTAGGAAGTGCCAGGATCTTTGTCTGTAAAGGCGCTCAGCAAGGCAGGTGGATGTCTGAGCCCTCTGTTACTGTGGCCTTTGGTACAGATGGGCCTCAACCCCTGCTCTAGGCAGCCTCTAGGAGGGGGTAATTTCTGGTCCCTCCTACGGTCGCTGTTACAGGATTCTGAAGTGGAGAAATGTGCTGTAAGGGAACCAGCAGATTCGAGGTGTCCTTGTACAACTTACCAGGTTGCCAGGGAGACCCAGAGCCAATGAAATGGGGAGTTGGTTGTCCGCTGCTTTAGCTCTGTGCTGCCTACCATGGCATCTGAGATGGTGGGAGGGAGCATTATGGAGGCTCAGCTGAGCTCAGACCCCTTCTCCCTTCCCACAGGTATGTCCAGAGTCTGCTGGACATCATGGAATTCCTGGACAAGGACCCAGAGGATCACCGGACCCTAAGCCAGTGAGTGAGCACCCTCTTCAGGGACAAGAAGGCAGGTGCAGGCAAGGACATCTTGGTCAGGGCCCCAGGGATGGCATGTCGGCTGGGTGCAGGAGGAGGCCCCTGCCTTCAGGGATACCCTAAGAAAGTGGGAGACAGGCTACTTCTGGGAAATCCTGGTTGTCTGAGAGATGCAGACTCCGGGTATCAATATGCCAAGAGAATGTGGGGAGCCCTGACCTCAGGAACAGACCTTTAGCTTAAGCAGGAAGATGGACGGGCAGCTAGGAGGATAAGGGTGGGTTTAAGGCAGCTGAGCGCTGTGCCTCCGTGAGGGCCTCCGCGGGACTGGGAACGATAGAAAAAATGAAGGAAGTTAAAGGAAGTTGAGAATAAAGGAGAGCCAGGGGTGTCCCCAAGCCTGAGACTGGATAGGGGCAAATGCCTGCCTTCTCTGAAGGTTCACCGAAGCCCTGGTCACCATCCGGAACCGGCACAATGATGTAGTTCCCACCATGGCACAGGGAGTGCTGGAGTACAAGGACACCTACGGTGATGACCCGGTCTCCAACCAGAACATCCAGTACTTCTTGGACCGCTTCTACCTCAGCCGCATCTCCATCCGCATGCTCATCAACCAGCACAGTGAGCTCTGGCTGCCTCGGAGAGGGCAAGGGGTCCTGGCAGGGCATGCCGGGAAGGGCCACCGCCCCTGACAGGAAAGCAGGGCTCCCCATGAGTTACGGGCTTAAGTCAGGTGTGGTAGCATATGCCTTTAATCTTAGCACCTGGGAGGCTGGGGCAGGAGGATCATATGTTTGAGGCCAAGCTTAGCTACATAGTGAGACTTTGCCTAAAAAAAAAATGTAAATAAGTAAATAAATAAAAATAAGCCAGGCAGTGGTGGTGTACGTCTTTAATCCCTAGCACTCAGGAGGCAGAGGCTGATGGATGTCTTGAGTTTGAGGCCAGCCTGGTCTACATAGTAAGTTCCAAGACAGCTAGGGATACACAAAGAAACCCAATCTCAAAAATAAAATAAAATAAAACAAACAAACAAAAAAACCAAACTATAGATTTAATAAGGTGCGATGTGGGAGAAGCCTAGGGAAGGACTGCTTAGGGGTGTAGAGGCCGTGGGAGGCCTGAGCTGGGGGAAGACTGGACTTGGGGGTCATGGTTAGCATGGAGTGTACAGAGGCTTACAGATGAGGTAAAGGGCAGGACATTTGGGAAATTGGAGGGTTAGGCCCTGTGAACTAACCAGCAGTGCCCTTTCCTGTCTCTACAGCCCTCATCTTTGATGGAAGTACCAACCCGGCTCACCCCAAACACATTGGCAGCATTGACCCCAACTGCAGTGTATCTGATGTAGTTAAAGGTGAGCCCTTCCCCCACCTCCCATACCATAGACCTGGCCCATAAAGGAGCTCCAGGGACCCTTCCCATATAACCTGTCCAGAGGGTGACCCATTCCAGTAGGTAGGGGCATGTCCCCATGGGTTTCATGTTGGTGATGCCCAATGTCAGTGCATTATGTGCCAGCCACCCATAACCTGAGTGGTTCCCTCTCCTCCCAGATGCCTACGACATGGCCAAGCTCCTATGTGACAAGTATTACATGGCTTCACCTGACCTAGAGATCCAGGAAGTTAATGGTAAGCAAATGAGGTGGTGTGCGTGTGTGCTTGTGTGTGCGTGTGTGTTTCTGTGCATAAGCGTGTGCATATGTATGTGTTTCAGAGCACTGGGGAAAGGCCAGAGCAGGGGAGCTGGAGGGTCAGACTCCCCTAGAAGGGAGCTGTTCTGTATTATTAATTTTCTGGATAACTGCTTATTATTTGACACATGCATCATGTAAAGAAGACAGGCAAGGGGGCAGGCCCTTCATGTTACACAGGCACGCTTTTTCCTTTGCAGAGCTGACATCCTTGGTACTAGGGAGGTTGGAACCTGTAGCAGTTTACTACTGAGCATGCAAATACACCCGCTAATTTCAAAGCCTTGTAAGTGATAGGCTGATATCTTTGTCCTTGTGAGTGAACAAAGGATGTTCTTTGTAAGTGAAGGACATGATGTGGGGTCAGAGGACAAAGGCCAGGGAGAGTGACTTGTGAGGGGACACCTCCCCAGACCACAGTGGCTTAATTAAGAGATGCTTCTGGGCAGCCAGTACCTAGGTTACTAGCTACAGCAACTTGGAAGGTATACAGCCACCTGTTAGCTGCAGCTGTGGGGGGGTCTGCTCTGAAGGAACAAGGGCTACAGGGTCGCCCTGTAGATAAGATTGTGGACCCTGCTGTGCTTCTGTCCTTGGTCTTGATTCCCACAGCCACCAATGCCACCCAGCCCATTCACATGGTCTACGTCCCCTCCCACCTCTACCACATGCTCTTTGAGCTCTTCAAGGTAAGAAGGCTGCCCTTCTGAGGGGAGACTGGGAGGGCCAGCCCTTGGCCCTCAGCTTCAGCAGCGCTTCCTGTACCGTGTCCTTCATTCCCTCCCCAGAATGCCATGCGGGCCACTGTGGAAAGCCACGAGTCCAGCCTCACTCTCCCTCCTATCAAGATTATGGTGGCCTTGGGTGAAGAAGATCTGTCCATCAAAGTATGGGACCCTCGACTTGACCTTGGGAGGCCACGGGGATTAGGGTGAGGAGTGGAGACTGTAACCCTGGAGGGCATCTCACATATTCCTTGTCTCCCAGATGAGTGACCGAGGTGGGGGTGTGCCCCTGAGGAAGATTGAAAGGCTTTTCAGCTACATGTACTCCACAGCCCCCACACCCCAGCCTGGCACTGGGGGTACCCCACTGGTAAGAGGGCTTCCTCCCGTCCCCTTGGCTCCTGCTCTCTTAACTCCCAAGCATACTCCACCCCCGCCCATGACTGCGTGGTGACAGTCCTGAAGCTGGGCCTTCCATCTTTTCCCTACTTGCCCCCTGCCTGCTGATCATCTGCCCATCCGTCCTGAGCTGTCACTTCTCCTCAGTGCCCTCTCTTCCCTCTTTCTTTCTGCATTGCAAATTGTTAGCACTTTTGTCCCCCCTCCCGTGGTATAGGCAGCGTGGGCTTAGGGAAGGGGCTCAGGTCTCTGGGTAGAGCTCTCCTGTCCAGCTTCCCTCTCTACTTCGTCTGAAGTTCCCCTGCCTACCATCTACCTCTGTCTGCTCCAGAAATGTCCCTTCTTCACCTGTGCTCCAGCACCCCTGCCTGTCCATAGCTGGGTATCCTTGGCTCACCTTATGACCTGTGACTTACCTGCAGGCTGGTTTTGGGTATGGACTCCCCATTTCCCGTCTCTACGCCAAGTACTTCCAAGGGGACCTGCAGCTCTTCTCTATGGAGGGCTTTGGGACAGACGCCGTCATCTATCTCAAGGTGAGGCCCACTGGGGGCAAGTTTGCTGCTAGCAGGTTTTTACCCATCCCTCATCCTGGCTCCAGACTCTGAGCTGAGCCTTGGCTCCTCAAGTGTTGTAACTTTAAACTAACATGGTATGGAATTTCAGGGGTCCAGGGTCTGTGAGTAGGACCCCTCTTCTGGGGGCTCAGGCTAGAAGGAAGGGGGGCTTACAGATCTTGGCCATCCATGGAGTGGGAATGTGCCTTGGTGAAAGATAGAGACCACACAGCCCAACCTCCTCCCTCTCTCCCTTTTACCTCCCTGTCCTTTGAGAAAACGACTTTCTGGAATGGACCAGAGCAAAATGCAGAAAGTTCAGACCCGTTAGAGACGTTTCTAGGTCTGGGGTACCTGTCTCAGCTAGCATCTGGTTATGGGGCTGACTGAGACGTGGGTTAGGATGCCAGGGGCAGAGAGCATCAGGGCCCAGGTGGCAAAGGGCAGTGCACTGAGGAGGGGGAAGCAGGAGGCTGACGGCAGTGCTCCCTAGGCCCTGTCCACGGACTCAGTGGAGCGCCTGCCTGTCTACAACAAGTCTGCCTGGCGTCACTACCAGACCATCCAGGAGGCCGGTGACTGGTGTGTGCCAAGCACAGAGCCCAAGAACACATCGACATATCGGGTCAGCTAGGGGCCTTCTCTCCCTGGCATCTGGGAGGATGCTGCCACCTCTGAATCCAGCCACCACAGGGACTTCCCTATCCCCTGGGATACAGAGGGTGAAGCTCGGTCTCCCTAATGGCCAGGTCTGTCTTCTTAGGAATCTCAATGGCCCATCTCTGGTGGGCCCTAAGTGCCAATCTGTCTCTATGGAGAAACCTAGGGTGTTTCCCTGGAGTCTGGTCTCCATGGTGATGCTTGAGGGTTGGGGATGGCTCTACCTGTTGGGTGCCCCAGAGACACTTCTCCATGGCAGTTCTCCCAAGACCAGAGCTGTCAGTTTTCTACTAGAGACCCCAGGTCCCCCTCACAGCCTGCATAGTCCTGGCCTTCCGAGTGGCTGCCCTGCTTGCCTTATGCCCATGCTCTGGACAGGTAGACTGGGATGTGTCCTGTGTCCGTGTTAAGAAGGATGGAGTGCCCTCAGGTCTGGAGAGAGGGTGCACCCTTGACCTGGTCCTGCAGCCTCTCTCTGACTCTACTCTGGACACTAAGGCTGCAGCTGGGAACTTGAGAGTGGGTGGTGGTTTTCACCCAAGGCCCACGTCTAAAGTAGCGGCACCTGGGAAAGCCCAGAAGTAATCTGCCTCACCGGGATTCCAGAACGATCTTGGCAGTATTTGTGCCACTTCCTAAACCCTTGCCCAGCATGTCCTCACATGCACTCCCCTGCCCAGTGTACACCCACCCTATCTTGACTGCGCTTTAGACCCCAACCATCCCCCGTGCCCACCATGTGTGCACAGGCGACCCCTCCCTAAGATACCCTATGTACATAGCCAGTTTTGTAATCTCAGATGCCTCACCCTTCCCCTCAGCACACAGGGGTTAAAGCTGTGTGCCCCTCCCAGTGGCTGGGATGGTGACAGTGACATCCACAGTAAACAGATGAAATGACACTGGTGCCTGGCTGTCTTGCTGCGGGAGGGTGAGTCCACACATGCAAGCTTGGTGGTGCTCCAGGGCCAGCTGTACCCAGGACCCAGCCTAGCTGGCAGCCTGAATACACCACAGGGCAGAGTCATCCACTCAGAACAGCTGGCAGCCCACTGCCCAGTGGTACTCAAGGCATAGCTTAGTCCCTCATCCCAGACAGAAAGTTCACTGGTGTATGGTAGGTATTTATTGAAAGAAGTTGAGAACCACCTTCCCCCTTCACATGCAGGTGGGGCACACTTGGCTCCTGACAGCTTTAGGGACAGTAGGGCCTCCACCCTCCCCACCCAGTCTAGATAGTGCCAATGCCCCTGTACCTTAGTTTCCCTCCGAGGCCCCTCTCCCAGTGCAGATGACTGAGCCCAGGCACAGGGCCCTGGCCTTCAGGGCTTCCCCAGGCAGGAGAGAGGGAGTTAGCATGCAGGTCCTGTCCACCCCCCCCCAGGAAGCTGGGAGGGGTGGGGGTTTCTCCTCAGAAACCTCCTGGGCCCAGTAGTAACTGACCAGCACGAGAGGCTGGGTCAGCATGGCATCTGGACCCTCCATCTCTGAACGTATCCTACAAAGGACACGTGCCAGACCCACCCAGGGCTGGCCCAGTCCTCCCTGTGGCCTAGCAAACCTGAGCTAGCAATGTTTGTCAGCTCCAGGCCCACTGAGGCCTTGACACACCCAGGGAACCTGGGGAGCTGATGGACCCTTCTGATCTAGCAGCTTCCAGGCCACCCTCAGATTGTGCCTCTGCCTGGCTGGGGTGATGAAAGTCACCAGTTCAGTGCCACCTAGGCACTAGTGGGGAGAATGTCCTGTGTCCCCCAACAGCCTCCATTTATCCTGTCGCCAAAGGAGGCTGAATCACTCTCTGAAGAAGTGGATTCTAGTTCTGTGACCCAGTGGGAGAGGAGCAGCATCCCGCCCACTAGAACCTACAGGGTAGTGAAGGAGAAAGAGAAAGAGCCCCCTCGACCCCCCTCTGCAGTCCTTACAGAGGCCACGTTACCCTCCACTGCTCGCTCTTCTCTCCATTGAGGAGGTGTCTGAGAATCTACCCTGAGTGCCACTACTGCAGTGCCCAACGGCTCTCCCACCACACAGCCACCTTCAAGAGCTGAGGAGTCACAGCCCTGTCTCCTTTCGGGATGCCCAGGCGTCCCTCTAAGCCTAGGAATCCTGGTCATGGTAGGGCCTCTCCTGCCAGCTTACTTCCTGTTCAGTACCACTGTAACCAGAGGGAAGAGGTTCGGCCTGACCGGGTTCCTCTGGGCTCCAGATTTGCTGTATTCCTGGCCTCTGCCCTCTTCATCTGCCACCTGCTTCCCCCTGGAACTCTGTGCCAAACAAGTCCTCGAAATTGGGTTTATTACTGGGCCCTCTCCCTGGGATCTCCCTCCAGAGGACTCAGTCCAAACAGGGTGAGAGGGGTCATGTGCCCCAAGAACCTGGTGCCTAGACCCGACTTCCCTGGTGAGGCCCGTGCAGGTGGCTGCAAGTGCGCCGGGGTTCCAGCCCCGCCAGCCATTCCTAGCTCTTCTTGGCCTCATGCTCACGGCGCCGCAGCTTCTCCCGCTGCCGTGCAGTCTTCTCCTGTGCCTTCCGTTCCTTCTCAGCAGCCGCTGCCAGCTCCTTCAACTTCCGCTTCACCAGTGCCCGGTCATGCGAGTTGCTAAGCCCCAGGCTCTGGGAAGAAACCCAGAGTGAAGGAAAGAGGCCCAGAACACTCCTCCCTGCACTCCCTGCAGCCCCGGAGTCTGCTCTGAAGTATGGCCTTTGCCTAGGGATTAGGCAAGAGGAATGGGTTGCAGGTGGCCATAGAGATGACAATTGGCACTAAGCCATTTGTGCCCCATCCTTGACTTCAGATCCTCAACCTAGGTGCCACGGCCCTGCCCAACCTCCTGAGGTCCTCAAGATGGAGAGTGATTTGCTCAAGGTACCACTGCTAGGCAGCAAGGTCTCCCCACTCGCTATGGGATTGGTCTTCAAACCCAGGAATCTCCAAGTGTTGGAAACCACCTCTCTTCACTGTCACCAGGCTCTGAGACTGAACATGGCATGGAGCTGGCCAGGAAAGAGGCATGGCTTTACAGTACTGGGTGGTAGTTCAAAGGGCGATTTCGGCCTGAACACTTGGACTGGAATTAGAAGGTCAAATGGAAGTGATGGATTTGAGTTTAAGTCAGACTGGGGCATCATACTACATTGCAAAGATTGGACCAGACCCTTGCGTAGAGGTCAGAAGCGAGGTCAGCGGCTAGACAGAGAGAGGCAATCCCAGGTCAGTTCAGGAGACAAGTAGGCCAAAAGTTACGACAAATGGGGTGGGGGGGGTCCTTATTATTTAAGGCTACCTCAATCTGGCTAACCTTGCACTCTGACCTACCTTCAGTTTGCTTCCATCCAGCTGCAGGAGCTGCGGCCCATCCACCTGTCGTGCAGCAAACTCGGCGGCATACTGTTCCAGGTTGAGGCTGCACAGCCACTGGCCCACCTGCTGGCTAGTCCAGTGTTGTATAGTAGGGAGGGACTCGTCCAGGAACTGTGGTAGAGATGGGGAGAGTTAAGGGAGCCCAGTCTCTTGGCCAGGTCCCCAGCAGGAACAAGGGCTAGCCTGGCTCACCTCATCTGAAGACTGGGACAATGTGTGGTAAGGATAGGAGCACTTGGTCTCCTGTCGAGGACCACTGGGGATCTTGGGGCTGCTGCTGGGAGGTGTGGAGTCATCACTCAGGGTGGATTCCTGAACAGAAAGGGATGTGTGCTGAGGAGCAAGTTCACCCCCTGCCACTCCCGAGCCCATCACTTTGACCAGATGGAGCTGAAATACTGGACTAGCCACCAACAGTTGTTCCATGCTCCTGATTGTGAACCCAGAACTAAGCAGCCAGACAGAGGCTGTGACCCAAGTGAGACCTGAGCCCTCTAGGGGGAGCTAGCTACCTAGAGGACATGGCACTAGCATTAAGTTGGGCAGAATAATTAACTGGAGTGGAGGGGACTAGGTGCTGCTGTCTTCAGGCGGCCCTCCAGGATTCCCCCAAGGCTGCATCATGTGTGCCTCTCCTAGCCCTCTTGCATCCTGACTGGCAGGTACCCTCATTGGCCTTGGGTTTCTGTGAGGACATGGGCTGTGTTTCACTCAGTGTGGTGTCCCCTGGGACCAGCACAAAGGAAAGGGAGGGGCTGAGGAAGGATGTAGGGGTGGTTAAAGAACAAAGCTGCACATCAGAAGGGTCTCTCCCCTGAACCCCGCGATTGATGAGTCTCCTAAGCCCTGGCACCATACACATCTGTGGGCAAAGTCCCTTTTCCCCGGACCTCATTTGCCCATTGTACAGCGCAGATACCAATGCCTGCCTTGCCTACGTCACAGTTAAAGGCACACATGTATCCTGGGCCTTGTGAAGTATTTAGCAGTCTGTGAATGTAAGGGGACTTTAGTATTGCTGGTGTCGATGGTTCTCATTCCCTAGGGTCTGAAGCTTGCAGAGCTCTAGGCATGGGTCCTGCCCATCTCTCTGTCCATGCAGGTGGCCAGACCTGACTCGGGCAGAACAGTAAGAAGCAAGGGGCCCTAAGACGGAGTGAGCAGGGGGGGCTCAGTGTTCCCACATGAGTGCTGAGAGCACAAAAGCAATGTGAACGGGTATGAATGAATAAGCCAACGAATGAACAAAACCAATTGAGAAGATGGAAGTTGTGAATGAGTAGGTGGCTCTGTGGAGCGACGTGAAGGTCCCCAAAAAAACCTCCGTCCCAGTCCAAGCCCTGATGAAATATGTCCTTGTTGTGATCCTGGAAGCCAGTGTGGAGTCCTGGAGTTACACACTGGCAGGATGGCACACTCCTGTAGCCCCAGGCCAGTCTGGGCTACAGAGTAAAACTGCCTTGGGGCAAAAAGAAAGATGGACAGGAAGGCTAGACGCTAAGAGAGAAGGAGAAGAAGAAGGACTAAAGACCTGGGCTTACCTGGGAAGCTGACTTCTTGGGGCTGAAGCCCTCGTGTTTGGGGGAACAGGTCGGGGAGGTGGTGCTCCCTGAGGAAGCAGAGCCTTTGCCGCTGTCTGTGAACCAGGAAAAGGGCAGGAAAGGGGAGCTCCCTGTCCTTCCAGAACCTTCTACGGACTCCCTGTGGAGAAAACATCCAGCATGGTGTGGTGTCCAGGAGAGGACTGGAGTTGTGGGTGGGTGCCATGGGTACCTCTCACCTGCTGCCCATGGACAGGCGGTTGCTACCCTTCTCCTTCCGGCTCTTGCCAGTGGATGCTCGGCGGAGAGTGACCCTGTAAGGAGGCAGGGGGAATGGAGCATCCCTGCCCACTGTGATGCTCAGACCCCAGGAGTTCCAAGGACCCATGCAAGACCTGCCCCCACTCACCCCAAGTCCAGGAATTTTCTGCGAGTCCTCTTATCCAAACCAATGGTGGGGCTGGCAGGCTCAGGGGGGCTGGCGTCCCGGCTGTCATCTTTAGGAGGAGAGGGGGAGGAAAACAGCTAAAGCTGTGGTTTGCAGCCTCCTGCTGCTGCCCATGTGGGGTGGTAGACATGTCTTGACTTAGAATTAGGCCATCTGGCTCCGGGGTTCTTCATTAGCTGTGTGACCCAGGAGACGACACTCTCTCTGTTTTTGAGTTCCCCTTCATTGCAAACATAGAGACATGCCCATTTTACAGTATCTAATGGGAGCCTAGGCTTTTGCCTTTTACAAACTGTAAAAGCACTTTACAACTAAGGAAGTAGGACTATTAATGTTTGTTAGTTCATTGGTTCGTTTATTTTTGAGACAAGGTCTCAATGCAACCCAGGCTGGCCTGGGACACCCTATGTGGCCTTGGTCTCCTGATTCTCCTGTCTTCACCTCCTGGGTACTAGAATTACCAAGACACATCACAGTATCTTGTATGCCATGACTAAGGCTTCCTGTATGCTAGGTACATACTACTGACTTTATCTTGGCCATCTTCTAACCATCCTTTCAATCTTGGCTCAAATGTCACCTCCACTGTGCATGTTTCCTGCATAGCTTTTATTACAGTTTGTAGCTATACGTTAATTACAGGATTATTTGGTTGTTTCTTTCCTAAGCTACACATCCCCAGAGGCCAAGGACTGTATCGTTGCTCTGTTTGGTCCCGGCGATGTCTGTCATATAGTAAGCCTCTGTAAATGAAGAATGGAACCTGTTGGCCATCCTTCCGCCTCCCCTGTAGCCAACCTGGCCAAGCTGCGGTTCCCATGCTCCCCGACAGGGGGCATCGCGCCTGCCGGGCTCACCTTCACTGTGCGGTTCTGCTCGGGGATAGCGGCGCACGAAGCTGGGGGAGCTGTCCGAAGAGGGTGCGGAGCGCGGAGGCGAACCAGAGGTGGCGGCCAGGCCCTCATGCGAGGCAGCGTTGTGCAGGGGCCGGTAACGGGCGAGGGGCGAGGGCGGTGGCTCGTCCTCATCCAGGCTGCGCCGCAAGCCTGGGGGTTCCAGGCAGAAAGAGCCGCTGGCGGGGGAGCCTGGGCCCGAGTGCAGAGGCGAGCGCAGCCGGTGCAGCGGGCTACCGCAGCCGTCGGTCACCTGGAAGAAGGGCAGCCGCTCAACCAGCGCTTCCCGCCCTCACTCCCTGGAGGCTGGAGGCCGATTTCCTCTGTAGGCTATACGTGGAGCCCCAGGGAGCTCGGTTTTCTGGGGCCTGGAGGGTGGGTTCCTTCGGCCTGGGTATGGGGAGTGCCTGAGCAGTGACAGGAGAGAAATGGGTGATCACATGAAGTGAAGACATCCTGCTTCATTTGCTAACTGTGGGACTTCTCAAACCCTTCTGCTCTCGGCTTCTTCATCTTTAAAATGGGCTAACGTCATTTCTGCAGAGGGACAGGAGCCAGAAGCTGACTTTCGGGTGGGTGACTGTCTCTGGGGGCACGCTTCCTTGGAATTGGGAGGCGGGTGATCCAAGGGCAATATGTGAGTGTGTGTGTTACCCCAACCTTGCCTCCGGGCCCATCGGAGCCTTCCCCGTCCTCAGCCGAGCTGGCACTGTCTCGTAGTCTGGAGCGGGAAGGCCGGTGTCTCCGGCCCTTGGCCAGCAGCTGGGCCCGGGCTTTGTGTAAGCTGCTGTCCAGTCTGGTGGTCTCTGGTACAGCCAAATCCAGGTCTGCAAACAGAGACCAGAGCCACCTCAGATGGCCACCCTGACTCACACCCCAGCCATTAAGCTGGTGCTTGGGAGTGCCACTCACTATGACAGTAGGTGAAGTTCAAGCCTCCCACAGGCTGGCTTCCCAACCCCACCTGCCAGTGCCTGCACATCGCACACCATGCCTGGCCCTCCTGTGGGCATGACTGGCCTATGTGCAGACACTCACACGAACGGGGGTGAGAGGAGGCATGCCCACCTGGATCCCAAAGTCTGAGTGAGAGTTGGCAAGCGGGTGAGAAGTAGGGAGTAGAGATGTCAACCTCTGGGAGGCAGGAAGTAGTTCTGTGGGGACCTGGGGAATGATTCTGCCATGCACCCAATGTAATAACACATGCATCATTATCCTCAGAGCTACCAGAAAAGGGGAGGCTACAGCATCCGGGACACATTTACAGATGAACCAACTAGGCTCAAAGAAAGCAAGTCACGACTGGAGCCACTGGCTAGTAACAGTCTGGGGTTTGGGGTGTGGCTCCAGAAACGGACCCTCCTGGGGACACCATCTTGCTGTGCCACTTTCAGGGCTGTATTTAAGGACAGCAGTGTTAATGCATGTGAAAAGTGAGGTTGAAGTGAGGAAGCGGGACACCCAGACACCAGTGTCAGAACCCGGAGCAAAGTTCCCACAGGTCCTTCAAGCTTGTCTCGGGTCCTGAGCTCTACAGCCCAGTGCTAGGTCCTGTTAGAACGTGGACGAATAGTAGACACATCTACTGGGCGTGTGCAGAAAGCACTAGGTCACAGTCTCACTTTTTGTTTGCCTGCCTGGAAAGGAAGCATCACTCTTGTTCTGGTCTTGACCTTGGTACTGGGATCTTCTGAGGCTTCAGGATGGGTCAATAAGCTCCTGTTCACCCCTCCCTTAGTATCTCTGCCCCCCCATTCCATCTTTCATACCCATTCTTGTTGCCTGCTTCTCTTTCATGTAGACACCCCAAAGGTACCCCTACTCAATGGCCACTTTGTCTATTCCCAGCCCTGAATCCTCCATTAAATACCAAGCCTAACAAAGAAGCACCTACCAGGGAACCTACAGACCAGCCCCCCCCCCCCAGTGCCTTAGCCAAACACAACCGATAAAAGCACACCCATCGGGGCTGGAGAGATGGCTCAGTGGTTAAGAGCACTGGCTGCTCTTCCAGAGGTCCTGAGTTCAATTCCCAGCAACCACATGGTGGCTCACAACCATCTGTAATGAGATCTGGCGCCCTCCTCTGGCATGTGGGCATACATGGAGACAGAATGTTATATACATAATAAATGAATCTAAAAAAAAAAAGCACACCCATTGGAGTCCTTTTGCCTTTAATCCCAGCACTCATAAGGCAGAGGCAAAGGATCTCTGAGCTCAAGTCCAGCCTGGTCTACAGAGCGAATTCCAGGACAACCATGGCTACACAGAGAAACTCTGTCTAACACACACACACACACACACACACACACACACACACACACACATATACATACACAGAGCATACTCATTGGCTTGCCTTAGATTTGTTGCCTCCAGAGCCAGGCAGTTGTGGTGCATGCCTTTAATCCCAGCACTCGGGAGGCAGAGGCAGGTGGATCTTTGTGAGTTCAAGGCCAGCCTGGTCTACAAGAGCTAGTTCCAGGGCAGGCTCCAAAGCTACAGAGAAACCCTGTCTCAAAAAATACAAAAAAAAAAATTTGTTGCCTCCAAGTTGGACAGCTGTGAGCTACCCTTGCCCCCCAGCTCTCCTACACCCTGTTCCCACATGGATAGTCAGCAGTGGCTTCCATTCACAGCCTTTCCCCGCCCGCCCCCATCATGGCTCTCTTCCTGGTTGGCCTCCCTGTCTTTTTTTTTTTTTCTCCCCTTGCCTCCCTCTTGCCCCCTTTCCTATAAATTAAGTTAGCTGCATTCCTGTTAGCCCCACCCTCAAAATAGCTAGTCCTATTGAAATACAGAGGTGAAGCATGAGACTGTTTTTAATGAGATTCAAAATGGTCCAGGGCAGTGAAGATGAAGAATGGGAGGGGTGAAGCAAGTCTTGCCAGGGGTGACCATGGTGGAGATGGAGTGACCAGAACTTGAGCACATGACAGGGTGCATTGTGCTCTTTTCTCTACTTCTGAGGTTGTCTGAGGTTTTAATTTCTTTTTTTTTTTTTACTATTCTTTAGCACACACACTCTCTCTCTGTCTCTGTCTCTGGGCGGGGGGCATATGCATTTGAATGCAGATACCCTCAGAGTTCAGAAGAGGGTGCTGTATCCCCTGGAACTGGAGTTTCAGGCTATTTTGAGGTGCCTGACTGTGGGTGCCCAGAACTGAACTCGGGTCCTCTACAAGAGCAGTGCCTACTCTAAATTGCCCACTCTATAGCCCAAGCTCTTAGATTTTTGTCAGCAAAATATTGTTTATGGGTGAGTTTACACATGTATACCTGTGCACATAGAGAGGAGTGGGAAAGAGGAGGGAGGGAGGGAGGGAAAAAGAAGGGGAGGGACGGAGAGAGGAGCGCCATGTCTAGGTCCCCATCTTCTCATGCCTGTTATAAATGGCCTCCCGTGCCCCTTTTCCACTTAATGTCCTCCAGCGCAGCAGCCAGAGTGTTCCTAACGCAGGTGTCAGCTCTGTCACTCCTTTCTCAGAACTGCCACATGCAGAGTCGGAGCCAAAGCTCCCCCAGCGGCCTTCTAGATTCAGTCTGTGCTCCTGAGCTTCAGTCACCTCCCTGAGCTTCTGCCTCTCCCTTGTCCCCTCCTCCCACCCTTCCTCTTACAGACCCAGCCTGCACCTCAAAGCCTTTGCATGTACAGCACCCTCCTGTATATACTCCAAGTCGTCATTCCTGTCTTTTCCTGTATCACACACCACTCTCTGGCATCCTGAACATCTTGCTTATTGAAGCTTATTGCCTCTTTCCACCTATTAGACTATCAGCTCCGAAAGGACAGGGTTTTCTGTGATGGTACCACGGGCACCGGGCAGCACCTGGTGCACAGCAGGTGCCTGGTGAATACTCTGAAAGAAGGCGGAAAGGACAGGTAAGGAACTATCCTGAACGGGCAAGGAAGTAAGAGTGGCCAGGGCTACTGCCTCAGACTTATTTGGTTGCCAGGCTGAGGTCCGGATGACCATAAGGAGAGTTGGGGTTTTTCAAGACAAGGTTTCTCTGAGTAGACCTGACTGTTCTGGAACTTGCTCTGTCAACCAGGCTGACTCAGAGCTCTGCCTGCCTCTGCCTCATGAGTGCTGGGATTGAAGGCGTGCGCCACCACTGCCTACCACTGCTGGCCAGAATGAGATTTTCTTAGGAAAGGGAATGGTATAGTCCTGGGCTTGAACATGCAGAAACAGCCTGACTGAAGATGGAAGTAGACTCAGAGGCCATAGCATTTGTCCAGGGATGTGGTGAGAGGCTAGGAGGTGACAGCTACTGTCAAGGCTGCTCTTCTGGATCCAGATGTGACTCACTTCATTCCTGGTGAAGAACATCTTGGTGTCCCTGGAATTAGCCAGGAGCCAGTAACAGTTCACACTACTCTAAGTGTCACTGAATCCTCCTACAACCGTGGAGGAAAGGACTCAGGATCCCTAGGGCAGCTTTAATTTGTCCAAGAGCATAGAGCTGGCAAGAGCTAGCTAGGGTCAAAGACAGACAGGCTGGCTTGTTAGGAAGTACCAGACACATCAGTTGTGCCCTTTCTGAACAGAGAAGGAGGCAACCTTATGTCTAAACCTCATTTTATGGGTGGAGAAACTGAACTCCAACAAGAAAGGTTTGGTCAGTTGTATGGAAGGAGTAAAAGTGATAGCCTGGTCTCCTGGCCCCTGGGCCAGTGCTCTAACTTTCTCTCCACTACTGGTACCCAGCTGGTACCCAGCCATCTG
Source organism: Ondatra zibethicus (assembly GCA_004026605.1). Lineage (NCBI taxonomy): Eukaryota > Metazoa > Chordata > Mammalia > Rodentia > Cricetidae > Ondatra > Ondatra zibethicus. Next base: position 26,361 of record PVIU01021674.1, read on the forward strand.
CATCAGGGTGATGGATCCTTGCTCCACATGGCAGAATGGGCATCACCTAGGCTGGAGAGCAAAGGGTCTCCTGAGGGCTTGCGGGTACAAAGCAAGGTGGGGCCAGTCTCACCAGGGTCCCTCAAACTCTCCTTCCATCTGTTCCCTTCCCTGCCTCCTCCTCTGGGCTCTGGGCAGTGAGAGAGATGAATATTTAATGGTTTTCTTATGAGGAAGCACTCCAGGCAGTGCCCAGCTACCTCAGCAGACAGGAGGAAAACAAGAAAGGGTTGGTGAGGAGCATGGTGGGAAGACAGGAGACAGAAAAGCCCTTCCCCCACTAAGGGAAGCTCACCTCTATGGACCAAGGTTAGGCTGGACTTGTGTAGAGCCAGCCTCAGAGATAGGGAAATGCTGGGGGAGAGGGGGAGCTGGGAGGGAGCTGGGGTGGGGAGCAGTGTTCCCAGAAGCATCTAGGTAACAATACTGGCATGACCAGTGCCAGTGGCCATAGCAAGAAGGAAGAGAGGAGGGAAAGGCAGAAGAGATGGGAGGAAGCAGAAGCTGGAGCCCTGTAGTATCCCATGGTTAGGAGCCCCTTGGGGTTGCACACAGGAGTTATCCACTCCAATTCAGCTGGGGGACAGCTTTTCCACAACACAGTCATAGAGTCTGCTGCTAGCTCTGCCTCTAGAAATGGTAGTGCATACATGGACACCAGTGGATGCTGAAGGCATGGGCAGATGGAGGCTCTGTGTGTGTGTGTGTGTGTGTGTGTGTGTGTGTGTGTGTGTGTGTGTGTGTGTGTGTGTGTGTGTAGGATCTCAGGCACTTCTATATGTGACTTGGAGAAAATGTATGGTGTTTAGCTCAGTGACTAAAGGCAGGGAGCCAGGCACTCTGGGGTTCTTAGCCCAATTTTGCACTAACTTGCCATGTGATTTATTTTACTCATTCATTCTCCATGTGCGTATGTGTGTGGATGCACATATGCACGTATGCATAGAAGCCAGAGGTTGATGGCCTCAATCCCTCTCCACCTGAGTTTTTGAGACAGGGTCTCTCGCTGGACCTAGAACTAACTCATTTGGTTAGACTGGCTGTCAGCAAGCCCCAAGAATCCTGTCTTCTGGTCCACGGCACTAAGATTACAGGTATGCACGGCTGTGTCAGTTTTTGAGACAGGCTCTCTCTGTATGTAGCCCTGGCTGTCCTGGAACTCTCTATGTAGACCAGGATGGCCTCAAACTCAGAGATTCACATGTCTCTGCTTCCCAAGTACAGGGATTAAAGGTGTGTGCCGCTATGCCCAGCTTGTGCCCAGTTTTTATGTGAGTGTTTAGGATTGAACTGAAGTCTTCATGCTATCATGCAATTTTTTAAAAAAAAATTATTATGGTGCGTGCGTATGTGTGTGTGTGATGTGCATGATGTGTGAATGTGTGTGTGTGTGTCACAGTGCACACACAGAGGGCAGAGGATAACTTCTGTGGACCTGATTCTCTCCTTCATCCTTTATGTGGGTTACGGGAACCAAACTCAGGTTGCACAGCTAGTGCCTTTATCTGCTGAGCCATCCTACCAGCCTCCATGTGATCTTCAAAGCGAGTCTTATCGGCACTCCGCATCCTACACCCCTTGTCTGTACAACCAACGTTCTTTTGAGAATCAAATGATACATTGCATGTAAGATCAGTTACACACCATGCCCTGAGGTACCCTATCTGCCCTTATCCCGTGCCAAGCTTAGCAGACTTGACGGAAGGGCTCCATGGCTAGGTCTACTGCTGGACATAAAGTCACAGAGAACTTACCAAAAACTTCATCCACAGGTTCTCGGAGCTTTGAGGAAGCCATGACTCAAGAAAGCTGGGAAGAACGAAAAGGAGAGAGAGAGAAACCCTGGATAAGAGGTTCAAGTTGGTTGTGGCAGTAAAGAAGCCAGTAGCTTCCCGCTTCCGGCCCACCCACTGCTTCCCCTAGAATTCTTCCTTTGGTCCTTGGAAGAGAAGCCTGTGGGTGCTGAGGCAGGAGACATAAGCAGGAAAGTCATAGCACAGACTCAAGCAGCTTCTGTGAGCTGGGCCTACCTACTGGTTGTTGACTTCACATTGCCTTAGGCCCTCCAATCACTAGCATCTGAAAACCTCAGATGTTGAACATCAAATCTAGAGGTCATGGGGCTTATTAACTCCAGACCTGTCATTTTACACAGAAACAGAAGAGGAAGTGGCTGGCCCAGCAATTAACGGCAAGTACAGATTTAAAACCCAGGTTCTTCCATCCATTTGCCTACCTAGCTTTATCTGCTTTCCTTCCCTCCCTCCCTCTTTCCCTTCCTCCCTCCCTACCCTATCCATCCAATACCCATTATATTCATGCATCTACCCATCTTGCATCCATTACCCCATCTTCCTCCTCCATCACTGGGGCCCCTCACCACCTGCTTTTCTGAACTGTGTGGGAAGCTGGCATCACCAGCTGGGCCATTCACTGTTTCAGACAGAATCCCAGTTCTCACAGGTCCTGAAAGACTCACAGATACAGCAGGGCATTAAGTGTTCACAGCAGTACATCTCTGAAGCACCCAGAATGGTTCTGGGAGGGAGTGTGGATAGGCAGGACAGGGTTGTACTGTTGTTTGGGTTTCGGTGTTTGTTTTGTTTTGTTGTGAGAAGCAAGAAGAGCAGGCAGGTAAGAGAAGGGAAGCAGGAGAAATATATCAGAAACACCTTGGGCAGGCTTCCTAGCAGGTATAGAGGGCATGGATAAGAAGAGAGGGAAGGGGCTGGAGAGATAGCTTAGCAGTTAAGAGCACTGGATGCTCTTCCAGAGGACCTGAGTTCAATTCCCAGCAACCACATGGTGGCTCACAACCATCTGTAATGAGATCTGGCGCCCTCTTCTGGTAGAAAGGTGTACATGCAGGTAGAGCACTTGCATACATACATACATACATACATACATACATACATACACCAGAGACAGAGAGAGAGAGAGAGAGACTGATGGCTCAGGGCAGGGAGACACTAATGGCTGAGACACTATCTCCCTTCGAGTACTATCTTACTTCGAGTACTCTGGTCTTTGGAAGAAAGGCAGGTCAGGTCACTGGATGGGACCACATGGCCTCTAGCTCTCCTGTCACTTCACAGACATCCTGTCTCTGGGAGCTACTGGGCCTGGCATGTCATCTTGGTATCCCCACGTTACAGGTATGAACCTTAATAGCTAGAAGCAGACGTTGACCCAGTCCTCGGCTTCACGGCCCTGTCCTAGCGGCGTGATCTGCAGTTCTGCTCCTGAGGAAAGGACACTCTCGGGGAGGGGAGGGCAGAGGGAGGGGAGCTCGTCTATACTGACCAGGATTAAGGCAAGTATTAAAACCACCTCCATCCACTAGGCTCAGAGATGCTTGGAGCTGAGCCAAACATGCCATATGGGAGAGAGGTCAGCAATGGCTCAGCTAGGACTCCTTTGCTGTTCTTCAACTCTGGGGACTAGGAGCCAAGAACTAGAATATTCCTTCCTGGCTAGAAAGGCCAGATGGAAAGATAGATTGGCCCTCATCATAAACTGTATCTCTTCGTTGGATCACAAAATCTTCTCTGACTAGGATTCAGCTGTCCCTTCTCCAGACTGCTGTCCGGGGTTACTCCTCCCTACCTCCCCCCCCCCCCCGCTCCATTTGTCTACACTGTTTTGCAAGCCACTTCTCCGGTTCCTGAGGAATGGAGACCTTTTCATACTTTACTGGTTTCCTACTTGGGTCTTATCTCTCCTTGTCAGATGAGCCCTGTGCTCTCCCTTCAGACTGGAGACTCAGGGTAGTAGCTGCTTCTCCCACTGGAATGGCTGCTCTTTGCAGAGACTAATGACGCCTCCCCTCTTAAACACAGAGAAGGCCAGCCCATGTTCTTTATTGAAGGCCTCAGTCCAGCTGCCAGGTGAGGTCCTGATGTGCACCGAGGTCTGTTTTAGTCCTCCAGCTCAGACTGGGTGGACTGGGACCTCAGGCTCAGACTCTCAGCCCATCCTGATTCAGCACAAACTGTTTCTTTTCCTTTACCTCTCTCTTGAACAGCCAGCCCCCATGCCTGTGGGGGAAGCTTTTCACACTATCCCATGTGAAACTCCATGGAAGCATAATATCTGGGGGGGGGGTCACCTGCCCCTTCTACTCAGCTATCTTCTCCCAAAAACCCACCCTCACCCATCCTCCCCCTCGTACACGCACTCACTCACTCACAGGTATAGTTATACCAGGGTGGAAATGAACCTGTCCCCTTCGACAGCCTTTGGGCTCCCTTGTCATCAGACCACTCCCTTCCCCAACAGCCGCCAGTTCCCAACGGGCCACTGGTGACCTCTGACCTTTCTCTGGGAAAAGGAAAGGCAGGTGATTTCCAAGATACCCTGAGCCCAAGGGAAGGAGAAAGCAAAACAAAAGGTCTACAACCTGGGAATGGAACAGAAGGAGCAACCAGCAGACCCAGAGGTAGAGACTCAGCGTCCACAGGGAGCTGAGAAGAAAGATCAAGACAGAATAGACCCAAGAGGCTCAGGAAAAGCTGCTGGGCAGCCCAGAGGGCCCACCACGGGGTGGGAGAAGAACAGAACACCAACCCAGAAGGCAGAGGGGAGAAGGGGGCCCAAGTAGAAGAGGGGGGTGAGAGGGAAAGGGAGACAGGGAGAGAGGCAGCTGACAGGT